>JANEHK010001546.1:398-12393 GCA_025960845.1 Tachycineta bicolor | reverse complement strand
TTTTTTTTTTTTTTTACTTTCTGTTACCTGGGAAGCTCTTAGCGTGTTCCAGGTGCAGCACTGTCGTGGAGCCATGCTGTGTGACGTGTTAGTAGGTGCAGGGCCATATGTGCTTCAGGAATAGAAATGCAGCTACTGCTGAGGATGGACAGGGAGAGTGGAGGTCCCTGAATGCCCCTCGTTAGTGCCAGTCCCAGCCTGGGCTTCTGTTTTGAAGAGGCAGAGCGGAGGGAGCGAAGGATGACGTGCAGGGCAGATTCAGGCCAATCTTCCCCATTCACCCCTCCCCTTCTTTCTTACTTCTCCCCTCTTTTGCCACTGATGCAGTGGTGGTGAAGAAGATCCATCTGTGGCCTGACTTGTGGCCCAAGGCTTCCCAGAAGCCCAGGGCAGAGGATGGGACAGTGCTCTCCTCTGCTAGGTTCTGATGATAAAGGTTTTGCAGTTGTCTTTCCTGAGGTGATTCGGTTTCTACCAATGTCCTGTTGGGTTAGGTGTCCCTTGGGAGCAACACTTTGCAGACTGCCATGATGCTGACTGTTGTGGGTCAAAAGAGAAACGTGTTGTCTCCATCTAGGCATGCTGTCTTTGTTTCATGCTACTCCTGCTCATTCTACAGGGCACTTTGTTGTTCCTTTCCTCCTCTGGCTACTTTTCTCTGCCACTACCCCCTTCCCCATGGCAGGAGGGCCTGCTGAGATTTCACAAAAAGCAGCCACTGCCTAGAGATTTGGTCCCCCTTGCCATGGCCACGTTTCCTTTCTTCTCTTCTGTAGCTTTTTTTGGTCTAGTGTTCCCCATCATGTTGCTCACAGAATTGGCCATGCAAAGGCTGCTTTGCTCTTCTTGCTTTTTGTTTTTGAGGATCCCTTCAGTATTGCAGGTCTGAGGCTTTGATGCTGGAGGTTTCCTAGCTGTGTTTTCTCTTGCTTGTGCTGGTGTTTCAAGCTTCCTTTCCATTCCGGTCTCCTAATTGGTGGAGAAACGTGCAGCTCCGGGAGCGTCTGATGTGGAGGGCCATTCAGGTCACTTGGGGACCGGAGTCTCCGTGTTGGAAAGCAAGGCTGGGGGAGCTGGGCCTGTTGTGTCAGCGCTGAGCAGGGACCTCCTTTACGTCTGTCGGTACTTGAAGATGGGGTGCTAGGAGGCTGCAGCGAGCCAGGTTCCTGTTGGTGCCAAGGCTTGGGACAGGAGCTTATGGGCAGCAGGTCACACCGCAGGAAGTTCCAGGTGGATAGGATGAATCTATTGCATGTGAGGGGGAGCAAGCACCACAACAGGTTGTCCAGAGAGGTTGTGGCGTGTCTCCCACTTGCGCTCCTCCAGAACCGTGTGGACACAATGTTGTGCCATGTGTTGTAGAAGGATCCTGCTGTAGCAGGATAGGTGAAACTGATGAGCATCTGTGGTTGCTTACAGCCTGCCGCTGCGATCCTGTGCTTGGCGTTGCGTACCGTGCGTACTGGGAAATGACAGCCTAGCCCTCCCAGCTTCATTCTGTCCTTGGGGGATAGTGGGTTACTCCACTGTGTCTGGTGTATTCTATGCTCTCCGTGTGCAGGTGGTAACAGGCCTGTACCTCGCACCTGACAGAACAGAAGGCTCTGAAGAAAGAGCTTGTTGTGCCTGCCATCTTCCTTCCCATCTCCTCCCTGCCTAGAGCCCTGGGAAGGAGAGCACAGGGCAGGAGAGCTCCTTGCAGGAGCTGTGTTTGCTGACACTGAGGCTGAGCTTCTCTTCAGTGTTTGTGAGGCACAACTTCTCGGTGATCCTGTGACTGCTAACAGAGAGAGAGACTGGCTGGGTGCATGTGTGAAAGAGCAGGTCCAGTGGGTGTCAGGTCATGCAGGAGAAAGGCTGTTTCCTTTGGAAGGAACTGCTGTCCTTCTGCATGCCCTCTGTTTCCATGCAGGCTGTTTCTTGGCTTTGGTGTTGTGGAGGTGCTTCTTGTGTCATGAAGGCCATTGGACCCCTTTGCAAAGCCACCCCAGTTCGTAGCAGCTGTGGGATGGATTGAGTCCTTGCTTTCCAATCAGGATGCACAAGCACTGTTCTTCTGCTCACTGCCTTTTTCCTCAGTGCCCAGCAAGCACCTGTTTTCTGCCTTCATTTTACTGGTGGGGGCTGAAGATGTGCAGCAACCCCGGAGTCCACAGGAGCTGGCTGGTGTCGGCTCATGCAGCTCTTGCTCCTGGCAAAGTTTGCATGGCCAAGTATTGGTCAGTCATGCCTGAGTTCTGGTCCCAGCTGTCCTTGTCTTCAATGCACCATCCAATGTTACTATTCTTTTCCCCAGGAAGGGAGAAACCCAGAGGAGTGTTCCTAGAGGACTTGTTTGAAACCTGTTTTTTTCCTCTGCTGTGTGAGGCGTGTCATTTGGTTCTTTGTCTCTTTCTGCTCACAGTCTGTCTCCTCAGCTCTGACTTGTCCGAGTCCTGCTCGTGTCTGCCATTCACGAAGATGGGGAAGTCCTCGCTGCTTGATGTGAGATGCAACCTCATTGTTGCAGCAGGAGATGTAGCCATCTGTTTCCTTTACCCGGTGGACCCTTGGTCATTGCATCTGCATGCCAGGTAACCCTCTGCTCACGGTTGGGAGAGGACAGATGTGATCCAAACCCTGTTCAAGGCTAACACTGAGGCCTCAGAATGGGACGATCCTCCAGGAAAGCTATTGTCAGGATGCTGCTGCAGGGAGACAGAGCTCTGGCTTCACAGGAGTCTGTCTCAGAAACTCAGAGATACTCCCCTGCTGCTTGCTGCAGACACTGTTTGCTCCTGTTATGTTGCAGGACCCCTGTGTGAGTGTGAGGCACACAGCTGCGCCGGTCCTCACTCACGTCCTCCTTCAGGACATGGTGAAGGGGAAGTGCCAAGTGAGTGACGTGGCCATGGTGCTCCCAGAGCCAGAGGATGAAATGGTGGCACTGGCTGAGATCTTGTCTTCGATGAACTTGCCCAGAAGGCCATTGAATGCCTAGGAAGCTTCTCTCACAAGAGCAGAGAAGGGTTGTTGGAGGCCGGATGCATTCCATAACTCCTGGAGCGGGTGTGTTCAGAGGGTACAGTCTTTGGTCTGTCTCTCTGCACACTCAGTAACCGTGATTGAGAGGCAGTGTTGCCGTCCAAGTTTTGCCTCCTGCCTGTGTGAGGTTGCTGAGTGGGACCTGATGAACTCCCACCGGAAGGCAGGCTCTAAAGCATTGCCTTTTCCATTTGCTTTTTTGCGTCTGACTAGCACGGGCTCAGGAGGTGTTTTGCGTAGCTCCCCTTTAGCCCTGCCAGCACACTTGACTGCCCTTCCAGCTGAGGCAATGCAGCTTCTCTGAATGCTTTGGGAGGTTTTCTTGGCTGTGGGACACTGAAATACATCCACGGTAGTACTTTCTGGTGAAGCAGGTAGGAATAAAAGAGGCATTAACCCCCCTATGTTGCTCATTCCATGTGCAGCCTCTCCTATGCTATTCAAAGCTTTCTATGTCCTTGTCTGCAAGGCTGCAGTGACTCCAGGGCTTTGCTTGTCTAGCTGAGGTTTCTTCAAGCACAGCTAGCCACCTGATGGCACCGAATTCCTATCTGTGCAGGAAATGTGGAAAAGCTATGTCAAAGCCGCGGGAAAGAGAATTTTGAAGTGATTTCTCAGGATAGATGGGAAGCCGTTCTATGAAGTGAAGGCTTGTTTTCTTACTCAGGAAGTTTTTTAGGTTGGCTTGGGACCAGGTAGGAAGACAAAGTGCATCTCGGTATGGCAAGGAGCACATCTGGGGTGGAGTGTCCAGCCTGCTGCTTGGCTGGGTTTCCCCCTGCCAGCCCAATAGTCCTGCCTAGGTTCGGCTGCCTGTGTGCAGCTGGTTTCAAAACCGGGGTGCTTTCAGTCCGTATATTTGGGGTGCAAAGGAGGTGGTTTTCTGTGGGTGGCTTCTCAGTCTTGACTGAAAGGATCCTTTCTGCTTCTGGATCTCATGTACACATCACTGTTCCGCACAGGGTCCTGCTGTCTTCCACCTTATTCAAGGCATCATCAGTCACCTCTGTGATCCTAAACGCTGGCCTACAGGAGGAATCCTTGCATGCTATGATGAGGTATGTCGTGGTTCAACCTATCTCTTTTTGCCCAGGAGCATGTTTAGGTGCAGAAGGTGCACTATCAAGACAGGATAAACTACACTGACACGTACTGAACGCTTTCCCAGCTGATGTCTGGGATGTGACTTTCCGAGTCTGTCCAGGACATGAAGTCCTGCTGAGGGCAATGGATTCTAAAGCCACACAGCTGGGGGTTAGGAGAGACTCTCCAAGAGCAGCTGCTGAGTCTTGATGACTTTCCCTGTAGAAAAAGAAAACACTTGGTTTGATGCATCTGAATGTCAATGTGCACCACTAGGAGAACACAGCATGTTTTCAACACTGCTGCCTCTGTACTTCCGGTGGCTCCTGGAGTTGTGTAAACTGCTTTACTAATACAGGAGTTGCAGTCTCACGTTTGCTTTGCGGTGGCTTTCCGGTGCTTTGTTCTGAGGAGCGGCCTTTGGTGTTCTTGAGAGGCCATGACAGGAGTCTAGAGCTGCTGGATGACTTCAGTGTGAGGTTTAGGACTGCTCCTAGACTGCAATCATCCTGCCTGTCTTCCTCAAGTGCAGAGATCAGCAGGAATCCTGCCTTTCTCGGTCAAGTCCACCCATTTTCCTCTCCTTTCTGAGGCATTAGAGAATAGTCCCTCTGGATTCCAGAGGGAGGTGCTACTCAGAACTCTTGCTCATGCTGATTTCTCACGTTCTCTTCTGTCATCCTTTTAACTTTACACCACGTAGAAACTATCATGAATCCTGTGGTTTCGCATTTACTAACCTTTGCTCTTACTCTTTAGTCCTTCTGTGGGAGATACACTAGGAGAAATACAAAGCAGGCTTCACTTTCAAAGAAACAAATACTTCATGAACATCCAGTCACAGAGTAGGAATTAAAACAGTTGGAAAAACAAGAAAGTGGAATGAGACATCAACAACCACTTCTCCCTTTCCCTCCCTTTGCAAACTGTTTACTTCCTTACAAAACAAGGTAGAGAAACAGAGCTTGTACATTTCTGTCCGTTTCACTGCCTGATCCTACTCTTTGGTCCATTCTTTAGGGGAACACTTCCCCTAAAGAGTTGTGTATCCTACTCACCACTTACTACAGTGCTCCTGTGGATTGCAACCTGTCACAGAAGCAAGTGGCCACAGAAACTTGCCTTTGTGATGTCTAGGAGCAGTTTCCTACCCCGTTTCTGGGTCCTAGGTCTCCTACTTTTGCATCCTGGGGTGTCACTTATTATGGATGACTAAGTCTAAAGCAAAGGATTCTTCATTTCCAAGTACAAGCCTATCTTCTGACTTCTTCACTGGCGGGTGCAGGGGGCTTTTCATCTTTACTTTACCTCTTGTGCTCCACCATCTTATAGGCTATTCCTTAGTTCATCACAGACACCTTTGCTTACATTTACACAGAAATTGAAACAATCCTGTTCCTAGGTTCATACTTTTCCGAGGCATGTTAAGGAATGACCTCAAAATACAGTTCCATGTCGTGGCTCAAGTAACAATAGAGTAACTACGTCTTGAACTCTTTGCTCCAATACTCTTTTTGCTCGTGCTTGACTGACTTCATCCTGATGTTCTCTATGTTCACTCTTCCCTTTCTTATTCTGAGAGAAGAGCTGAGCTCTGAAAGCTTTATGCTGTTAAGAAAGACTTACATCTGCCCGCAGTCTTTGCTTCTCCCTTTGTGGCTCGTGGCGTTAGATCCTCAAGGATGTGCTGGTGAGGCAGGAACAAGTCACAGAAACATCAGACACTGCAGCATGCGGCCAGTGTAGAATCCCAAAAATCTAGGCAGGATCATCCATGTCTTTTCAGCCCACCCCTCCGGGTGAGTTGGGGTGCATTTAGCCTGAAGGGTATCCATAGCTCTTACCATGGCCCAGCAGAGATCTCTTGGTGTTGTAAAAGGACTATGAAGAGACTAGATGTTAAGAGACAGCAACCTTTCCTTCCCATTGCCCTTCATCCGGGAGCTGATAGATTCTGGCTGGGCCTCAGGCTGCCTCCCTCCCCCAAAAGGGGGGAGCAGCTGGCCTACCTCGATGTTCCCTGTGTCTCGCTAGCGAAAGGAAAAAGAAAGTAGCACCCAGTTAGAGAAAATCCCAGGGTTTCCTATGCTACTTCCAAAAGTCGCAGCCAACACTTTCAGTGGTCACAATACAAAGCAATATTCTAACTGTCTGATAGGTCTCCATCTGTTGGAAAGCATTTCCCCGGTCTTGATCTGGAGAATAATTTCACCTTACTTTATATCTTAAAATCAAATCTGTACTCAGCCATGACATGCTTCCATGAGAACCCTGAGCATCTAGGAAGAGGGCTGGGATTTTGTCCAGGTAGGAATTGCCGTGCACAGCATCAAGGTCTATCTCTGAAGGTGTCCCGGAGAGTGCAGCGAACTGCTGGTGGCAAGAGCAGATTGCCGTTTCTTTCCTGCTTACATTCCGTAGGGTCCCGCGACATCCCGGCCACGATAGCTTGCGGTTCCTGAGAGCTTCCGCAGAAGTGGAAGTCCGTGCGTGAGGGGAGGCAAGCCATGTCCGGGAGATGAGAGGCAGCCTGTAGAAACATTTGAAATCATTGCAGTATTTTCAGTTGTGTTCTTCATGAGGCTTACACTGCATCTGTTCCTAGTACACACACACACACACACACACACACACACACACACATACACACACACACACACACACACACTCAGCATCCTGAGTACAGCCGATGCATGACAGTGTGATCACTGGGGCTAAAGCATGTGTTCCATGGACTTCTGACTTTTTGACAGCCTATCTGGAGGCAAGTGGGGATGCCTGCCAGTAACAGAACAGGCAGTCTGGATTGAACCATGTAGACAGGTAAAGCATTGGATTCTGGATTGTCCCTTTCTCAGACTTGCTCATCACTTCCCATTCCACCTATCCCTTCCATAGGAATACAAGGGATTTACTTCTTCCAAGCCATTTCTTTCTCCATGCAGCATTCTGTCAAATGCTTCCGTTGCAGAGGGGATCCGGTTTCCTTTGGGAACTGTGGTGGACAAAAGCAGAGCTTAGGCACTAAGCACTGTCTTCTGCTGCAGGCTTCCTTAGCGACCTGGATGCTGGGGATGTGTTGAAGAGATAGGGTGCTGTGGGGAGCATCCCTGTTTAAGGAGTATGTATGCACAGGGACTGAGTCACGGTCTTGAATGCTGAGATTCAGCTAAGCAGAAGCAAGTTGAAGGCTGAATGTTTACAAGTTGTTGTACCTGTTCTGCAAAGGTACGGCTGCTGCTGGAGATGCATTCCACTTGCGATTTCAGCAGTCCAGCTTCTGCCGGTGGAAGGAAGCAGGGGCAGTGCTGCTGGGATCCGGCCTGGAGCGCTGCCACACTTGGGGGGGCCCTTCTGTTGCCTATTACTTGCTGCTGGGAGAAATGCAAAGGGAGGACTGTATCTTGCTGTGTCTGCTGTTGATCCTAGAAAAGCAGCTCAGTGTGGTGGCTGTATACATAAGAAAGACTGTACAAAAATGTGCTGGAGAGGCATTGTATTATTCAGGTGGCCTCCAGAGTGCACTCTAGTGTGTAGAAATGCTGCTGTGAGAAAAGGGGGGAGCCACAGGACCTTCCTTGTAAAAAGAAGTGAATTGGTGATTTCTTAGAGGACCTACTGCAAGACCCACAAGTCCTTCCTGTTGCTAATGTCCAGCTGTCTGTGTTCATCAGGAACTTAAGGGCAAACATCTTAGGTTACCATTTAGGGTTTGTTTCCATTTCAGTGCAAAGGCGTGGCCTCTTGCACGGTTCAAAACTGGAATTTTCAGCAGCTTGGGGAAAAAGTCCCTGTTGCGGTTTTCAGGGGAGAAAATCATGCAGGCCACAGCGCTCCTCTCTAGGTTTGCTTGTCCACACCCCTCGTGCGTCTCTGCTACTTGTGAAGGGAGGAGATTGCCTGCAGGTGCTGCATGCTCTTCCAAGTGGATGCAGGGAGCAGCTAAGATGTGAGCAATGCTGCCTTTTCACCTCTCCTTGTAGGTGACATTAGGATTTGTACGTGGCCTTTCATCTTTTCCTCTGTTTTCCCCTTGCAGACGTATGTCCTCCTTTCTTCTAAAAGAAAAATGGACGGAGAGCTCCGTGGTCAAAGTTTGTCTGAGATTCTGCATTGCCCGGTGAGTTGTCATGTTCGTGTTGCTGCCAAGTGCTTGTGCTTACGCATCTCCGGATTGCTCACGCGACATGAGGGTTGATATGGTTTCTGTCTGTGCCGTCAAGTGACAAAAGCACCATGACTTGGTGAAGGTCTCCCTTTTCCTTACAGTTCCGTCTCCTAGCACTGCAGGAGTCCCTGTCACTGAAGGCTTCTGGCTTTATTCTGCAGCGGCTGACCTGCCCTACCTTTCTTTTCTCACTGAAAACTTGACTGACAGTGTACACATGTGCATTCTACCTGAGCAAGGAGACACGGCCATGTGGATTGGCCATGCCTTGCTGCTCCTTGTCCACAGGATATTTCCTTGCAGCTGAGCTAGGACATGACTGTGCTGCGTGGAGAACTTGGGATATATGCAGCACTCCCTTCTGGGGTGCTGTCAGGTGTTACTGATCTAGGCCTGACAGGGTTCTATGTGCATGGGCTGCTGATTACTGCATTTGCAGCCAGGGCTGTGTTTTGGATCATTAGGATTATTATTCCTGCTTTTTGTCGTTTCATTGATAATGTTATTAGTCCTACCTTTATGAATATCTCTTCATTATCATTGAGATCATTTCTGGAATTGCTTTTAAACATGACTACGATTACTGTTATTTATAATTACTTTCATTACTCCTGTTATGCATTTGTCATGTTGTTACTACTGCTTCTTATTAGTTATATCAGTCTTGGTGTTGTGTTTGTTCCTATGCCAAATTTTTACAGTACATTTTCATTTATACTTTCTTACTACTCCTAATACTATCAGTTTACTTTTCAACTACTCAGCCAGCACTTCATCTATTTACAGTTTCTTAGTCTACAAGTTATCATAACTACCACTCATTCTGTAAGACATTATTACTGGTTCTATATATTAAATTGATATTACATTACCTCTGCAATTTCCATACTAACTATATACTTCTATCTATAATGATGTATGTTTTATTCACTTACATATAGACATATGTCCTACCTATAATTACTTTTATATTAACTTCTAAAATGTACAATTGTCCAGCTATACTTATAACATTTATTCATACTCGCATAGTTATACTACTATTGTTTTACAGTATCTAACATTACCATTACTTTACATGTCATGATTATTACTTCAAACCCATCATTTCACCACTACGTTACTACTACTACTACTACTACTACTACTACTCCGACTACTACTACTACTACTGATTCCTACTACTGCTACCACTATCCTTCCTATTAGTATTGCTACTTTAATTATTATGACTAGTTCTGGTTTCTAATCCTTTACTACTACTACTACTACTACTACTACTGCTACTACTGCTACTACTACTACTACTATTACTACTACTACATTCATGACTACCATTCCTATTGTTTTTATTATTAGTATTATTATTATCATTCCTCCTTTTCCTTTGTTTCCTACTTCAGCTAAGGGGTTTTGCCAGCGTACGATTTGGCTTTGCACGTGCTCCACCTGCAGGATGCGCCCGGCTGGCTTGTGTCGTGGTGATGCTACAGTGCTGGGTGCAGGAGCCATGCCGTGACCGTGGGCTCTCCTTTCCCTTGGTCGGTTTTGGGGTTTCTCAGGTGCTTTTCCCCCCCTGCCCACACCTGGGTCGTCGTGTGAGGCAGGCCCACTTTGTTTCCTTGCGTAAAGGATGACAGCAGGACTTGATCTTGCTGCCTACTCTGTTCTTGCTGAGAGACGTCTTCATTTTCTCTTGCTGTGGCTTTCTTGCAGGCTGCACTTGTTGTCCTCCCTTTTGTTTTGCCGTTTTGTTTATCTGTTTTTTCCTGGGGGTGTCTGATCCCTGAAAGGCTTCTTTCCTCTTGCCATTTGCTGTCCCAGCATGCGGTGTGTTCTTTTCCTCAGGGAATGAAGGCTTCCTGTGACTTGCCAACTGCACGGATGTTTGAAATGCTCAGGGCAGGTGATGGATCACCTCCTGGAATGCCTTTTTTTACGCACGAGGAAGGCTGAAGGCTGAAGGGATCGCCTCGCCTCCAGCCCTGCCGCTCCTTTTGGATACCAGTGCGGAGGATGTGCAAGCGGAAAGTGCCGCTCCCAGTGCAGCGTGAGAATTCCCGTCTCCCCGGGGTTCCCAGGAACTGGCCTGGCTGCTCTGCACGCAGGGGTGTGTCTCTCTCTTGGGGAGGCTTGTGTGTTCCTGCAGGAGTAAGGGAAGCTGTGTGTTGAGGGCTTTGGTGATTCCGTTCAGTGTTTTGGAGGTGTGGAGCCTGTACGGGCTGCTTTTGGGGAAGCCTTTGACGATGCTTCGGGTACAACACAGCCTCCCGGGCTTCTCTGCACTTGCCATAAGGCTGGCAGTGGCGGCACCTTGACGGCAAGGCCTGACATCAGCAGCAAGCTGGAAGAGGAGCTGCTGCAGAGCAGGTGAGGGAACCGCGGAGGCTCCAGCCGAAGGAAGGAAAGGGGTTTTTGGGGAAGGAAGGTGTAAGCTGTTCCTGAGGAAGTGGCCTATGGGGTGCCAAGCCCTCGGGCTGTCGGCACTTTCAGCATTCCTGCTCCAAGTCCTAGGGCAAAGGCATGACACAGCCCCTTGCTACAAGCATCTGTGCAACACTGGGGACATTGTTAGGAGCTTTTGAAGTTTCTTCTCTTCTTCCCTCACAGCCTGAGCCATGCCATTTTCCAAGAAGCTGGACCTGGATCCATCACTGTGCTCTGACCTTCTTTCTTGCTCTGCTCCTTCTGTGCTTGGAGGTTTTCTCCTGTTTTGCTCTCCCTTTCATCTTGTCCAAGACCTTCTCTAGCACATACCTGAGCTTTGGTGTGGAGGTGTTTCTGTTGCACCTGCTTCCTCCCTCTCTTTCTTGCCTTTCTGTACCGTGCTGGTTTTCTGTGCCACTTCTCCAGAAATGACTTTGGTCCCCACCCACTCTTTTTGTCTTCTTCTTCCTCTCACCTACCTTCTACACACTTCCATCTGTGTGCACAGAGACACACAGACATAGGCACACAGCCATAGAGGCACAGACCAAGATATGCAGATGTACACATATGGACACACACACACACACACACACACACACACACACACAGACACAGAGACTTACAAAGTCACACAGACACCCAGCCACATCTGCTTTTTCTCAGAAACATATTCCATACCATTTACCTCCCACCAAGCATCTGGAGTGAATTTTAAGTTTCACCATTGCCCTTGGTTACAATGTAAGATATGCTCCAAGTATGTATTTCACACCCTCTACATGAAATGTTGAAAGGAACTACTGCCCTGCTTCCCCTGGCCCCTGCCTGCAGTGTCTCTTGTGTTCATGGCCCATCTATGCCTTCTTGCATGACTCTTAGATCACTTTCTCCAGGACCTATGTCTGTTTAATAGACAATCAAGCACGTGTTGCAAGACTGATCCTATGATTTCAGCCTGTGGTGAGTAGCTCCGCCCAGGGGGAGGAGCCAAGCAAGCACACCTGGATCTAATCTAGTCATCAGGATAGCACAGGCAGCCTTACCCACTGCATTCCCAGAGGACGAGACCTTCTAGAGCTTTCTGCAGGAATGCTGCTTCAACAAGACGGCTTCATCTGGACGGCTGCCACTACGGTGCCAGGTGGGATGCTGACTCTGGCATTGATCTTTTGTATCAGTGCATGTGTTTGGATTCCTTTGATTTGACTACTTTGTTCTCTCTTATTAAATGGTTTCTTTTTGACTTGGTGTTTTTCATTGGTTTGGCCTTCAAGCCAGCACCACCATTCC
>JANEHK010001544.1:0-12395 GCA_025960845.1 Tachycineta bicolor | reverse complement strand
TCTCAATCCCTCTCCTTTCTCTCTATAATAATGATTAGGTGCATTACCTTGCTTCTTCTTGCTTGTTGCTAAAGCCAAGCACATAGTTTTATTATGTATAAATTATAATTTTAGTTTTGTGTTGCCTTAATACTCACAGTGGAATAAAACCATTCTTTCCATGGATTTCTGTGTTCTTTGAATTGCCCCCGTCAGTTGGCAGAACAGGTATCGGAGCCTGATGAAAGCAAGGCTCTGCTGTGATCCAGCTGGGCCTCATGGAATGCAGACGGCTGTCAGTCGATGGAACTCCTGGAAGCAAGGCTCAGATGTGACAAAGGCTTGTGCACCATGGAACCCAAGAGACCCTGATGGAACCAAGGCTGCAGTGAGTCACAGAGCGACCCCATGGAAGCCAGGAGAGCATTGTGAGGCTGTGGAACAATATGGCACCAAGGTTCCACTGGGACTGGACAGAACCCCATGGAAATGAATCATCCCAAACTGGGCCAAGAGACACCTCTGGGACAAAGTCCAAGAAGCAGGGATTTTCTTTATTCAGCGTGCCGGGTGTGCAGGGATATCTCCCCCCAACAACGCACACAGGCACACAGCAGATGACAATATATGGTTACACTTTATGCATAGTTGTAGTTTTCCTTTGAAAAGGTGGTGTTAATGTGTCACTGAGACACACAAAGCAGTCACACGCAAACAAGATTTTTTTGCAAAGCAGAGGTCCTTCCGATCCCAGCTCACTGCTGAGAGAGCGAAGAGAGGAGGAAGAGAGCCTCTTTGTTTATTCTTTACTTTTTATACATTTCTGGGTCTAGCAGACGATTGGCTTTTTGGGGTTTCCACCCCTCAGCCTCAGTGGCCAGACCAACTGTCAGTTACAGTTGTTTTCAGGTTAGAAATATGCAAATAAAGGACAGAGAATGAAAAACAAAGGATTTGTTTATGTTACATCTGTGGGAAAGGTAGAAAACTGCTCTAATATTGTACAGTAACTAAAAGATCTGACTCCATTATGAAATTCAAAAGGCTAAATAAAAAAACTCAGGAAAACCAGGGTAACAGTTATGTAAACTGTATCTTAGAACTCATTACTATCATTCGCTTAGGTGAGGCGCAGGCACAGCACCCTGGTGGTGGCACTGAGGAGGGCTCCGCATCCTCCTTGGTGGTCCCCTGACAAAATTGGATGTCTTCATCACCGTGCCCTTTTCACCTTTCTCCTCTAGACATGCACAGTCTCTTGTTTGCCATTTCAGTGACTTCTTCACTGGTTTTAGCAAGCTCTGTCCTTAATTTCTGCAAGTTTTCTTCCCTATTTCATGACAAGCTTCATCTTGTGTCCTAAACTTATGGTCAACCTTTGCTAGCTTCTAAGTGTATTTTATTCTTAAGTGTGCCCAGGCACAGTGATTTTAACCCTTTCATAGCCAAGGACTGAAGAGCCACTCCTGACACTGGGAATCCTGAGTCATTAGAAACCAATATAGTCACGGACAAAGACCCTCTAACTAGTTAAAGTTAGAAAGTGGTATGTTTATTCACCGGCGGGCGGCATGGGAGTCATCTCCGAAAGGTGTGGCCGCCCTGAACAAGGCTCTTTGCTCTCTATTTATTTTCCAAGGTCTTACATACAATACATATGCATAACCCCAGCACCTCCCATCCCCGCTCTCTATTAAAATGAGGCTATCAGTCCTTCACGCATGCGCAGTTCTTCTCTTGAATTGGATCGGTGGTCTCAAATTGGGTCAGTGGTCTCAAAGGATGAAGTCAGGAGAGTCTTCATCAGGTCTCTGTGACCCTCTGGCACTGTCCAAGGTCCCCTGCTTCGTGATTGATTGATACCAAGTCCAGGTGCTGGCCATTGTTCTTACTGGTTTCAATCTGTTCTTATGACGGTTCACTTACTCCACTTTTTCTATAAACAAGCTCATAATAGAACAGTTAGCTCTAGCTTGGGCATCTAATAATCATTAACCTACCATTTACTAACCTAACTTACATCTTGATCAATATAAATTGCTCCTAACCCTTAGCTAAAATCTTAACTCTTTAAAGTCATGTCTCATTTCCCCACTCCTTCTTCAAAGTTAGTAAATTCTTTTACTAATATGTAAATTCTTCTTCATCTAGCAAAACTGTGGTAGGGGGTCCTTTAAAACTATACTATATGCTCTTAATATTAAAGTTAAAGCTTCTAGTTGCTTCAACATTCTCCAATTCCAAAGAAATTTTATAACAAACAAAATCAAACTTATACCAACTAAATTAAATAAAACAATAATCAAATAAACCAAGGTATTGAGCAAACCAGTTGCCGCTGGTGACTACCCAGAAAGCACATCCCACCAAAGATGGGATGGGCCTTCTACTAACTTTTAAATACTCTCCATATAGTCTCCATGTCATGATGCATTGCAATCAAAGTCCTCTTTCTTTCTAATTTTTTTCTTCTTTTCTTTAATCCATGGTGTTTCAATAATTGTGCAATTAAATTTAAGTTCATCTCTATAGGCACAGGCAATATTTCTTGAACAGTAGTCAAGTTTGCCTTTATATATTGGTGGGATACAACATGTGCCTAATAGGAAAAATCAGATTCTTCCATTTTGACAAAGTTACAAATGCACGAGTTAAATTTTCTTACACAGTTGCATTTGTAATTTTTAGCATCTGAATCAGAGACTTACAGGAGATAAAATCATAAGATTTCCCTTGGCACTTATATTTACCACTCACATTATAATGCAGTGGTGCTGCATTAGCTGTGGCTATAGCAATGGTCATAAATGCCACAACTTTCCAGGCTATACCTATTTGATTACCCATTACAATTACAAGCTTTCCTATTTTCCAAAAGTTGTTATATTATACTTATTAATTTTCCCAAGAAAGTTTTAATTTTAATTCATTGTCACCCAATATAACTTTCCAGAGTTTCTCAGGAGCTTTCTTCACTTGTGAGTGATGGATCCAGGTGCTTTGTTCCTTGATCTTGATTGTATTAAAGATGATGAGGAGCACTTGGAATGGTCTCTCCCACCGTGGTTCCAAAGTTTTTTCTGCAAAAGACTTAATGTACACATAATCCCCAGTCTGTACATCATGTACTGGTCCATCTAGTTCTCTGGTTTGAGCCCCAGTTTTATAATTTGCTGCTTAATTTGCTACACAATTTTGAAATAAAATATGGCCTCCTATCTAAAACCATTGTGGCTGTGACTCCAAAGCATGGTATTATTTCTTATAACACTGCTTTGGTTACGTCTTACACTTTGGCAGTTCTGGTAGGGAAAGCTTCTGGCCACCCTGAAAAGGTATCTGTTAATACCAATAGGTATCCATGCCCTCCTTTCCTGGGTAGTTCTGAAAATCAATTTGCTATTGCTGCCCAGTACATGCCTTTACCCAATTTACCCAAGCTTTGGTTTAAAAACATTTTTGGGATTAGTTTTGAGGCAAAGGCTACACTGGCAAATCACCTATACTTTACAAATTTCTAGTTACAATTTCAAATAATTATACAAATCATCTATTCCTCAATGTGTTTTTTTCATGTTCCTCTTTCACTAGTGACCATAGCATCTAAAAGGGGATCATAATCCTTCCTTTCTTTTTAACTTTAAGAGTGCACCCCTCTTGTCTTTTTTTTTTTTTTTTTTTTTTTTTTTTTTTTTTTTATTGCTGTGCTTTGTCTTACCTTCATTGGAAATTTGCTCATCTGGAATTAAGGCTGCCTCAACAGTTTCAACAGTTACCTCACCTTTGGCTGTATCTTTTGCCTTTCTGCCCGCCAGCTTGTTTTCTTCCTGCAATTCAGAGCTCACTTTTTGGTGTGCCTTGATATGCATGATGGCTGCCTTTTCAGGTAGCTGGACTGCCTCCAAGTTTTATTATCTCTTGTGCATGTTTAATACTTTTTTTCTTGTCAATTCAACAGTCCTCTTTCTTTCCAGATGGCTCCAAGTGCATGAACTACCCCAAATGCATACCTTAAGTCTGGGTAGATATTAACTTTCTTTCCTGTTGCCAGCTCTAAAGCCCAAGTTAAGGCAGTTATTTCAGCCTTCTGTGCCGAGGTGTTGGTTGGTAATGTTCCAGACTCTATTACCTCTCTGCTCATGGTAACCACACACCCAGCATGCCTTCCACTGATGACATAGCATCTTCCATCGCTGGACCAGGTCTCAGTATTCTCTAGCAGGGTATCCTTCAGATCCAGGCAACTGGAGCAGGTGGCTTTGATGGCCTCCAGGCAGTCATGGATCACTGGTTCTCCCATAACCCCGCTGAGGAAGGAAGCTGGATTCACAGTGTTAGTTACCACAATCTCAACATCATCTCATTCTACCATTATGGCTTGGTACTTCAGGAGTCTCTGTGGGGAGAGCCAATGTCCCCCTTTCACTTTTAGGACTGCAGACACTGTGTGGGATACTGGCACGGTCATCTTCTAGCCTAGGGTGAACTTGGGTGCTTCTTGGATGTTCGGTGCCACTGCTGCAATGGCTCTGAGGCACCCTGGCTGTTCCTTAACTGCTGCATGCAGCTGCTTAGGCGACTGCCCTGAGACATGGGCCCAGGTTTTGTGCTAGTATTCCCAAGGCAATCCCCTGCTTCTCGTATGAGAACAAAAAGAATGGTTTACTCACGTGTGGAAGTCCCAGGGCTGGAGCTGACATGAGGGCCTTCTTTAGCTGGTTGAAGGCTCGTGTTGCTTCTTTTTGAGATCCCTGCTCCCTTCTGTGATCAGGGCATACAGAGGTTTAACTTACAGAAATCCACAGTCTGCACCAGCCTGTCATGCCTAGAAAAGTTCTCAGTTCTTTTACTGTCTGGAGTTTTGGGGTCTGGCATATTGCTTCCTTGTGATCCTACCCTAAGGTTCTTGGTCCAGTACTAACCTCATAGCCCAAGTAAATAACTGTTGGCTTCACCATCTGGGTTTTCTTCTGGGATATGCGATACCCCTGTAGGCCCAAAAAGTTTAGGAGGCTTACCATCCACTCCAGACATGCCTCTTGAGTTTTGGTGGCTATCAGGAGGTCATCCACATACTGTAACAGTTGTCTTCCAGATGGAGATTCCCAGGATTCCAGATCTTTTGCTAGTTGCTCTCCAGACAAGGTGGGCAATTTTTTGAACTCCTGCAGAAGCACTGTCCATGTGAGCTGACTTTTTTATTCAAATGCTAAAATTTTCTGTCTGGCTTCATGGAGAGGAAGGCAAAAGAAAGCATCCTTTAAATCTAAAACAATAAACCATATTAGTTCAGGTGTTAAACAAGTTAACAAAGTGTAAGGTTTGGGAACCACTGGGTATAAATCCCCAGTTATCCTATTAATAGCTATGATTCATCAGGCTTTTTAACAGGAAAAAAAAAAAATCAATCACTAGGCTAATCCCTTAACTTTTCTTCAGGGGGTATTGCTTAACTCTAACTAGTTGTTAAGTTGTTTACTTAACTTGCACTGGGGGTGCATTCTTTGCTCTCCTCGTATGTTAGAAGCTCAAACCCCAGAAAATACTTGATCTATTATTTTCCTGTAAATCTCACCTTCACTTTTAACTTTAGCCTCATTAGTTATTTACATCAAGCTTAACAATTCCACATATTGTTGATCCTCAACCTCCGAAGTAATCTCTCAATTTTTAAATTTTTTTTAACCTCTAATAGTTCCAATAGATCCCTGCTAAAAGTGCTGATGGAGCCTTGGGCATATATAAAAACCTGTGAATTCCCAATTGTTTCTCAACTTTTGTCTAAAAAAATAGGCTTTTTCAGATTGGCCAGTTACCCCTTTTACCATAACATAATCATCTGTTACTGATATTAAAGCTTTATTTTAACACTGAATATGTTGCCCCTGTGTTTATCAAAAACTTCATTTCTTTTTCTCTGTTCCCTAGTTTCATTATAACTAGAGGGTCTCCTAGGGTAAAATCCTCCAGTCCATCTTAGTTTTTCTTAACATGAGCAAACACTGCCTTCCCGTTGTGATGTCCTCTTCTTTGGTTTGTTTCTGAGTCAGTTATGCTGTAAGAACCTTTGGAGAGGGCTCCTCTTCCTCACTGTCACTGTTGGGCACTGGGAGAGATTTAGGAGTAAGTGAAGTAGATGGAGTAGGGGATAGTTAAAGGTGGAGCTGGAGTTGAAACAGAAATTGTTGCCCTAAATCATCTTGATCAAGGAGCTGTTGTTTACACTGGGCACATTCTCTGTACCGGCTAGCAGAAGAACAATAGTAACATCCTGCACAAATTTTACACTGCAAAAGCACCCAGGCACAGTGACAACTTCTAGATGCACCAAAAGCTGCAGGAAAATTCCCAAAAATACAAGCTATTCCATTCACTTCTTTTTGACTTTCTAAATTCTCCACAGCCCATTGCTCCTACTCCAGAGCCACTAGTCTCCCAACAGACATCTGATACAAACCTTCTAGATACATTCTCTTATTTTCTCTGTCTATTCACTAGTTTGCTGAATTCACAAACTCCTACGAGTCAAGCCTAAACCACTTAGGTAAAGGAATTCCTTTTATTCATCTGGCCAGATCAAGTTCTCAGACCGAAGTTACCCTTTTTTTAATTTCAACAATCTACAAACACAGTTTCCATACCTAAAATCACAACTAAGCTCTTGTCAAGGGTTTCTATTACTTTGTGGCAAACTGGTTCTGTTCTTTGTCTGCCCTCAATCTACTTCAAAAGCATTCACGCTTCTGCTCTCAGAGGCTAATCAACTCTTTCACTCAGCATATGCTGCACTTAAAACTTTTAACACAAGATGGATGTTGCCTCAAAAATACAGTTACAGTGAACACCCTCCCAGTAACCAAAACACACAACACCACAGTCACAGCAGGGAGGGGGCTTTAAGGGTTTTCATACACCCCACTCGCTTCGTTTTTCCCCGGCCGTTTCAGTCGCTCGAAAACGGAACCGCGGGTCCAAACTCCTCAATCGCTTCGTGCTGGTAGCACGTCTCAACAAACTCTCTCACAATCTTTCTCACAGTCAGGACACATTCACACAGTGTAACAACCACAAATCAGGATTTGCCATTACAATTGCTAGTCCCGGATTCTAGCAAACTGAGCCCACTATGGCACAGCAAATGGCAAAATCCCCTCCTGCCAGCAACAACAATCCGAGCTCTCCACGGCCCGGTACAACAGCTTAACAGCTTTCTCTGCTGGCAACCAAGTACAACTGCCCAGATACCAATCAAGCTTGCAAGCACACTACAGAGGCACAAGCTGTGCGTGGGACGTCTCCCACGACTTACCAACAGCCTTTCCTGACCTACGCCTTCCAGGTCACTGTTCAAACTGTTTCCATTTTTTCTAAACATACCTTTTTGTCCGGAGTTTTAGTAGTCAGGAGTTCTTGTCTGCTGCTGGATGAACAGGTCGGGCAGAGGAGCCCACTCTTCCAGGAATATCCCAGGGGCGCCCTGAGGGGGTCCTCCACCCGAGCTGGTCCCACAGCCGAGCAGAACCTTCTCCTGGCTGGCTCGCCAAATTGAGTCATTGAAAACTGATACAGTCACGGACAAAGACCCTCTAACTAATGAAAGTTAGAAAGTGGTATGTTTATTCACCGGCGGACAGCACGGGAGTCATCCCCGAAAGGCGTGGCCGCCCCAAACAAGGCTCTTTGCTCTCTATTTATTCTCCCAGACCTTACATACAATACATATGCATAACCCCAGCACCTCCCATCCCCGCCCTGTACTAAAATGATGATATTAGTCCTTCACACCTGCACAGTTCTTCTCTTGAATTGGGTCAGTGGTCTCAAAGGATGAAGTCAGGAGAGTCTTCATCAGGTCTCTGTGACCCTCTGGCACTGTCCAAGGTCCCCTGCTTTGTGATTGATTGATACCAAGTCCAGGTGCTGGCCATTGTTCTTACTGGTTTCACTAAGTGGTTTCTGTTCTTATGACGGTTCCCTTACTCCACTTTTTCTATAAACAAGCTCATAATAGAACAGTTAGCTCTAGCTTGGGCATCTAATAATCATTAACCTACCATTTAGTAATCTAACTTACATCTTGATCAATAGAAATTGCTTCTAACCCTTAGCTAAAATCTTAATTCTTTAAAATCATGTTTCAGAAGGACCCTGTGGGCAGGCAAGGATGGGGAGTCCTCTTTCCTCCTCCTCCTCCTCCTCCTCCTCTCTCAAGCACTCAGCCCAGCCCTGTTTCCTCTTTCACCACTGGCCTGGCTTTGGCTACCCTTGCCCCACCTGCAGCCCTTGCTGAGCCGTGATAATTCTGCCCAGGCCAGCAGTGCCATGAAATGAGTCTCTTCCTTCCAGGAGCTCCGCTGGCCTGCTGCTCCTCACACTGTCATCCAGGGGATCCCACCATCAGGCAGACATTTTTACACCAAGGGTGGTGAGAGCAAGGAACAGGCTGCCCGGGGAGGGGCTGGATGCCTCATCCTTGCAAACATCCAGAGCCACGCTGGATGGGGCTTTGAGCAGCTTGCTCTGCTTGAAGATGTCCCTGTCCATGAGCTGCCTCAGATGATTTTTTGCCTCTTGCAGGAACCTTTATCCTCCTGGATTCACTGAGATTCCTCCCAGATTTCCACTGAAGTCTTTTGACCTCTCCTTTTGGGACCTGAGTTGAGAAGCATAAACCCACAATTTTCCCGGGAAGGTTTCCAATGTCTTTTCTCCTTTGGAGTTTATTTTTGGTCTGGAATCCACCCGAGACTCCTCCCAGGTATGTCCCACAGTCTTCATTGCCT
The DNA here is from genome assembly GCA_025960845.1 of Tachycineta bicolor. Taxonomy (NCBI): domain Eukaryota; kingdom Metazoa; phylum Chordata; class Aves; order Passeriformes; family Hirundinidae; genus Tachycineta; species Tachycineta bicolor. The sequence goes on along the minus strand of JANEHK010001544.1, from coordinate 3,633 downwards.
ACTTCAGGAAGCTGAGATCCCAGGAAGCAGCCCCAGATTCCTCCAGGGAAGTTTGATTTAATTGTGCTTTTGCAGTCAATCTCCATCTTCCAGGATCTTTGTGAGATGCCTTCTAGGCATCTCCTGGGATCTTTTCCAGCCTTCAAAAATGAGCTGAGATCACAGGTGGCAGCCCCAGAGGGCTCCAGGGAAGCTGCCCGAGGGATTTTGTGCCAGGAAGGAGGGAGCTGTGCCGGCCTGCAGGAGCACAGGGGCATCACCCCTGTGGTGATTCAGCAGCAGCTGAATGTGGCTCCTCTTGTGCCGGGTGCATCTGTGTGCTCTGCTTGGCACCTTGAGGAGCAGCTGGATGTGCCCGTGGCTGCAGGCTCTGTGTCTGGGCTGCTGCTGGCCACAGAGGCCGCCTTGGCCTCGGGGTATGGGGAGGGAGAACAGCACTCACTGCCATGATGATCTCAGTGGCCCCCACTATGGACTCAGTTGCTTCCAGTTGCCCTCAATATGGTCCCAGTTGTTCCCAGTGCTGTCCCCTCCAGTATCAATCCAAACCCTCCCAGTATATCCCATCTGCCCCCAGCAAGCTCATTCCCAGCCATCCCAGTTGCCCCCAGCATGATCTCATTCCTTCCCAGTGCACCCAGTTGCCTTCAGCACACTCCCATCATTCCCAGTTGCTTCCAGTAGCCCTCAGTGTGGTCCCAGTCACTCCCAGTATTTCCATGGCTGTGCTCCAGGTGCTGCTCCCAGCCCTGATCCATGGGGATGGGAATGTCCCGCTCCCTTCCCGGGGCAGGGTCACACCTGAGCCAGGTGTGCAGGGCAGGACTTTGCCCTGAGCCCAAGCCCTGTCCCACCTGCAGGATCTGCTTCCCCTCGGCCTCTTCCTCCTGCGGCCCCAAGCCCAGCTCGGTGCTAAACAAAGGGGCTGGGGCGGGGTCATCCCCCGGCGGGGGCTGCACACCCCCTCTGCCCCCTCCCCAAATTCCCTCCCGGGGGCAGCAGGAGCTGGGGCAGGAGCCCTGTGGGGAGGGAAAAGGGGGAGACACTGGGATGGGGGGTCACACACGCTCTGGGGGGACACACACGGCCCCTGGGGACCCCCCCTCACCTTCTCCTGCAGCGCCAGGAGGATGAACCCCAACATGGAGCCCCCAAACCACAGCAGCATCTTTGGGGCAGGGTCTGGTGCAACCTTTGGAGATGTGGTGGAGTCACAACTGCCCCAAAATGCTTTTCCAGCCCCACAGCCACTGCCAGACCCCTTAAACCAACCCACAGCTCCTGCCCAGTACACCCCCAACCACTCCTGAAAACATAAATGCTCCCAAAACCCACAAAAACCCCTTTCCCATCTCCTCCAAGACCCATCCAAATAATCTCCAAGACACACAGCCCTGCCAGGACCCCAACACTTCTTCAATAACCCCCCAGAAGGCCCCCAAGCCCCCTCCCAGAACCACAAATGCCCCAAGAGCCACAAAAGCCTCTCTCAGTGTCCCCAGGAGTCCCTAAAACCCCTCCCAGCCCCCCATGGCACTGACCAGGAGAGGTTGGTGGACAGGAACATCCACAGCCAGGAACAGCTCGGGCACTTCAGAAGAGATTTGGGCACTTTGAGGGGGACATCCCAGAGGGGGAGATCCAGGCCTGGGACTGGGACAGACAACAGGAATGCCCGGAGAATAGACGGGCTCAGGTGGACACGTTCTGCTGCAACAACTACGAGACCATGGCCGTGTCCCTTGGCTTGGGTGATCCCAGAACAACTAAATTCTCCTGAATATTCCCTGAACACAAAATTCACACTCAAAAAAACAAACAAACAAAAAAACTCAAAAGCTAAAACAAAAAAAAAAAAAAAAAAAAAAAAAAACAAAAAACCCAACAACACAAACCCAAAAAACCCCCAAAAAACCAAAACCAAAACCAAAAACAAACAAAACAAAAAAAAAAAAAAAAAAAAACAAAAACAAAAACAAAAAAAAAACACCAAAACCAAAAAAACAAACAACCAACAATGCAGCTTTAGATGCCTGCTTGATTTCTTATTTTTACCCCAATTCTGGGTGTTTTGATGGGATAAGCATGGGAATTATTCAGGTAGGGAAAGATCTCCAAGATTATCCAGCATTGCTTGGTGCCACCAAAAGAAACAACTGGGTAGAGCAGATCAGATTTTTGGGCTGTCAAGTCAACAAATCAGCTCTTCACAATTAATTTCCAATGTCAGCTAGAGTCACGATGGATGTTCCTGCCCCTGCATTCATCCAGGTGCCTGTGGGGATCCAGGAGGATGTGGAGGCCACCAGCCAGTTGCCTTCTCAACCTGGATCATCAGGAATGTGGGTCACCAAGGGGGTGACCCACATGGGTCCTCTGATGGGGATGGAGTTGGAGCAATGCACAAAGTTCTTCCCACCTTTGGGGCACTCACAGGGCTTCCATTACTGGAGCCTCCATTCGTGTTGGATCAAGTGAGAGGTGTCAGAGAAGTTCTTCCCACACCGGGGACCTTCATAGGGTCTCTCCCCAGTGTGGATGCGCCCGTGCCTGATGAGGTGGGAGTTGCGTTTGAAGCCCTTCCTGCAGTCAGGGCAGCGGAAGGGCCTCTCCTCCCTGTGAATCCGCTGGTGCATGAGAAGATTGAAGCTGGTCTGAAACCTCTTCCCGCACTTGGGACACTCGTAGGGCCTCTCCCCAGTGTGGATCATTTGATGAATGATCAGGTGTGACCTCTGGTTGAAGCCCTTCCCACATTCCCTACACTTATATGGCCTTTCCTCAGCACGGATGTTCTGGTGACAGATCAAGTGGGAGTGCTGGCTGAAGATTTTCCCACACTGCTCATACTGGTAGCGCCGTTCCCTGGTGTGGATCCTCTGGTGGCAGATCAGGCTGGAGCTGTGGGTGAAGCTCATCCCAAATTCCCCACACTCATAGGGCCTCTCCCCAGTGTGGATGTGCCGGTGCCTGATGAGGTGGGAGCTGTGCTTGAAGCCCTTCCTGCAGTTGGGGCAGTGGAAGGGCCTCTCCTCTGTGTGAATCCGCTGGTGCACGAGGAGAGTGGAGCTGGTCTGAAACCTCTTCTCACACTGCGGACACTCCTAGGGCCTCTCCCTGGTGTGGATCTGCTGATGGCAGATCAGGATGCAGTTCCACCTGAAGCTCTTCCCACACTTCAAGCACTTGTGGGGCTTCTCCCCATCATGAGGCTGTTCAGGGACAACCAGCTCAGAGACCTGGCTGAAGCTCTGTCCACCTTCCTGGCACAGGCTGGGTCTTTCCTCCTCAGAGCACCCTGGAATGGGTTTGGAGCCCCTCCTCCTGCAGGATCTCTGAAGCTTTTCCTCCCTTTTGGATTCCTGCACTGTGGAGCCGCTTAAAACCTCCTCCACAAGGTTCTGCTGTGGGGATTTGTTCTCCCTGGTCTCCATCCTCAGCTCCTTGTCTGGGGGAGGAAGGACAAGGGGAGGATGGGATTTGCCTCCGTGCCAGAGGGAAGGGGAAGGAGATTCTCCCAACACATCCCTGGCAGGACGGCGTCGGCAGCGGGGTTGTCCTGCAGCCAGGGGCCATGCTGGGCTGGGAGATGGAGCAGGAGAGAGGGGGAAAGGGGCACTGACTTCCTCCTCA
>JANEHK010001542.1:0-10081 GCA_025960845.1 Tachycineta bicolor | reverse complement strand
GCAACCCCTGTGTTCCCCTCTCTATGACAACACAGTGGTGGCAGCCCCATTGTTCCCTTCTTTATGACATCACAGTCCTGGAATCCCTGTGTTCCCCTGTCTATGACCACACAGTGATGGCAGCCACACTGTTCCCTTCTCTAGGACATCACAGTAGTGGTAGCACCAGCGTTCCCCTGACTTTGACATCACAGTGTTGGAAATTGGGCCTTCCTCTGTCTATGACAACACAGTAGTGGTAGCACCAGCATTCCCTTAAATTTGACATCACAGTGGTGGAATCCATGTGTTTCCCTCTCTATGACATCACAGTGGTGGAGTCCCTGTGTTCTCCTGTCCATGACAACACAGTGATGCCAGTCACACTGTTCCCTTTTCTATGACAACACAGCAGTGGTAGCACCAGCGTTCCCCTGACTTTGACATCACAGTGATGGAATCCCTGTGTTCCTCTGTCAATGACATCACAGTGGTGGCAACCCCCGTCTTCCCCTCTCTTTGAGAACACAGTGGTGGCAGTCCCAATGTTCCCTTTATGACATCACAGTGGTGGAATCCCATCCAGGTTTTCCCTCTGACCAAGGCAACTTTCAGTGACATCCGGTCTGGGTTTTCCTGCATGCTGGGCAGCTCCATTCCAGATTCCTGAGTAAATCGGGTCCAGATTTTTTGGCATGCTATGCAACTCTCATCCAACACCTTGATGTTTTTCTGGGTATTTCATTTCGGCATTCCCTAGGGACTTAATGAAAAGGGCCTGTAATTACAAGGAAATAAGATTCAAAGTAATGTGGCTACGCAATGAGAGGGAAGAGAAATCTGAAATGTTATATTTCACTAACAGTATTTAATTAATGGTTCAAGGGATTGATCATCCTGATACACTGTTCAGAGTGAAAAATTAATAATGAAATACCAGTATTTAAAAACTGTGTTCAAAACTAGTTGCCTTGCTTTTCTGATTTTTTTTTTTTTTTTTTAACCCTCGCAGTAAGATGAACTATTCCTCCGAAATGCGCCTGGTGAAAGCTCTTTGTGCCAGGAGAGGAGCTGGGAAAACACAAAATCAGACTGCCCCAGGGGAAGTTCCCATGAACATTAAGGAAAGGGAAGTGTGTTTGCTTTTGCTGGCCAGATAATTACAAGCTGGGGATTTATCCATTCGTCCTCCAGCAGACTCCTATTTCCCATGTTTTTCCTGATGCATTGGGATGAAGCTATAGAGGTGTAGCAACTGCTGCTCTGCTGACTGTGAAAAATTGCTGTGGGACGTGGCTGAAACAAAAAACTGTTTCTGCTCCCTCAGAACAAGTCCCATGGAGCTCACAGGGCAAAGCCAGATTGCCTCTCCTGGTTTACATCTATAGGTTTGAGGGTATTGGCAGAGTTTTCAAACATCCCTGGGTGTATTAACCTGCTGAAAGCCAGCAGAGCCAAAGGGCAAAGGTTGCTTGGGCACTCCTGAAAATGTTATGCTGTAACATTATTCTCAAAGATCAGAACCCCAAATTGGTTACACCAGCTTAAATCAAATTACCACTACATGCCAATCTTCTCTCAAATCACTTTTGCTCCAGGGCATCATCTGTTTTGGTCAGAAAAAAATCTTTCTTATTTCTCATGCTGGAAATTGTACAGTAAGGGTCAAAATCTGGTCGGGCTCACCGGTGTCATGGTTTCAGCTGCGTTGATTAGGACGTGAATTAATCTTGCTAGCAGCAAAATTGAATCTAACTTATTTGGAAGCATCTGGCACTGACAAGGATGCTGGACCCTCAGTTTGTTTTGACGTAGGAAAAAACATCTCCTGTATTTCAGAGATGAAATTCTCATACTTTGGATGCGAGCCCATGGTCAGTGGCCATCTCTTTGTGAGATTGCTGCTCAAGGCAAAGCTGCCTTAGTTCAAAAACTGTTTTGAACTAAACTCAGGGAAAATAATTCAGAGTTCAAGGTTTCTTAGAATCACAGGATGTTTGGGGTTGGAGGGGACCTTAAAGGTCACTTCATTCCAACTCTTACTGCCTTCCCCTAGACCAGGTTGCTCAAAGCCTAGAAAAACAGAAGGGAAGGAAATCCTTCCCAGATGTCGTTGCACAGAAGGCATGGGTAGGACTGGAGCTTCACCCCATGTCCAGCCACCATTTCTATACATTAAGTCCCTGTACATGCTTCTCCTCCAGCCAAAGCTCCACTGGAGGGGAGGGAGCTGTGCATTATTCAGCACAGAACCCTCATCTTCATTTCTTCAAGCATATGCAGTTAGGGAGGGAGAAAAAGAGGGAAAGAAATTTTTATATGTATAAAAAATATAAATACTTTTATATTGCATAAAATATAAATAGTATAAAATACAATGCATTTTATATAATTTATTAGATATAGATGCATAATATTTTATATTTAAAATAAACATATTAATGTATAAATACTTATATATAGCATATAGTAGCTGTCTTTGCAACTGTTGCAGTAATTTTGGTTTAACCACAGGGGATTCCTATTACAAATTATATTCCTTATAGGAAAGAGGGGTTTGACTCTTCTTTTCATTACATTGGCTGGTACCACTGCACAGCTATTCCTCCTGTATAGATGTGTGCTCTTACCAAACTAATGTCTTTGCACCGGAATTAATTAAGGATTTCTTTCTGTTTCCACGGGAAGTTAATAAAAAATACTTCCTCCTTTTTTCACGAGTTTTACACCTGAAAGTGCTGAATAAGAATCTGCTATGATCAGAATAGTTTATAGCAGCAAGGTAGAAATGTCCTATATAAATTTAGTTATAACAACTGCCTCGCGTATCTGCAGAGCTTTAGAAGGGTTCAGCTGATGTATTATTTAGTAATGACACGATGAAAAAACTTACAGATCATGAATAATGCTGAATGCTCAGGCTGTACCAGCTTGCTGAATTCACAAACTCCTACGAGTCAAGCCCAAACCACTGAGGTAAAGGAATTCCTTTTATTCATCTGGCCAGATCAAGTTCTCAGACCAAAGTTACCCTTATTTTAATTCCAACATTCTACAAACACAGTCTCCATACCTAAAATCACAACTAAGCTCTTGTCAAGGGTTTCTACTCCTTCTTGCCAAACTGCTCCTGTCCTTTGTCTGTCCTCAGTCTATTTCAAAAGCATTCACACCTCAGCTCTTAGAGGCTAATCAACTCTTCAACGTCAGCATGTGCTGCACTTAAAACACTTAACACAAGATGGATGTTGCCTCAAAAATACAGTTACAGTGAATAACCAAAACACACACACCACAGTCACAGCAGGGAGGGGGCTTTACGGGTTTTCATACACCTCACTTGTGTAGTTTTTCTCCGGCCGTTTCAGTCTCCTGAAAATGGAACCGCGCGTCCAAACTCCTCAATCGCTTCGTGCTGGTAGCACGTCTCAACAAACTGTCTCACAATCTTTCTCACAGTCAGGACGCATTCACACAGTGTAACAACCACAAATCAGGATTTGCCCTTACAATTGCTAGTCCCGGATTCTAGCAAACTGAGCCCTCTATGGCACAGAAAATGGCAAAATCCCCTTCTGCCAGCAACAACAATCCGAGCTCTCCACGGCCCGGTACAACAGCTTAACAGCTTTCTCTGCTGGCAACCAAGTACAACTGCCCAGATACCACTCAAGCCTGCAAGCACACTACAGAGGCACGAGTTGTGCGTGGGCCGTCTCCCACGACTTACCAACAGCCTTTCCTGACCATGCCTACGCCTTACAGGTCAAATCACTTACAACACAAACTCTTACAAAACACAACACACATGGTGCACCAATTATTCTTCCTCAGCCTAGACACGCAAACCCACAAAACACAAATCTGTGCACACTACACACACACCTGGTGCGCACGGAGCCGCAATCAGGATTTTCTGTGACCCACGACGGGACCCTTTGCATCCTAAAACTCAGGGTAGCCGCTTGAATGATGGATGACCAAGGTACCTTCTTCTGGGAGAATGTGGGGGAAAATCCATGGGGAATTCTGGGGGGCAGTGGGGAAAATCTGCATGGAATTCCATAGGGGGATGTGGGGAAAATCCATGGGGAATTCTGGGCAATTTTGGAGAGGTTTTGGGGATTTGGGGGGATTTTTTTGGAGGTTTTTTCGGTGATTTTTTGGGGAATATTTTGGGAGATTTTTCTGGGAATTTCTTGGCAATTTTTAGTGGTTTTGGGGGATTTTTTGTGGAGATTTTTTGGGAACTTTTTGGGGAAATTTTTAGTGGTTTTTGGAATTTTTTTTTTTTTTTGCAATTTTTGAGGATTTTTCTGGCAGTTTTGGGGTGAATTTTTTGTGGGTTGTTTTAAGATACTTTTGTGGGGTTTAAAGGGGCAATTTTTGGTGGTTTTTGGGGGGGTTTTTCAGTGATTTTTTTTTTATTTTTTGGGGGAGTTTCTTTGGGATATTTCGGGGAATTTGGGGGGAAATTTTTGGTCTGGGGCCATCCTCTCCGTGCCTCAGTTTCCTTCCCAGGAATCGGGGTGGCTCCCTTGGAAATCCCAGGAATTTTGGGAATTTTCTCACCGGGAAATCCTCCCCGTGCCTCAGTTTCCCTCCAAAATCACAGTAGAGACCCCTTGCCCCCTCAGAATTCCAGGAATTTTGGGGAATTCTGTAATAAAAACCACTCTGTGCCTCAGTTTCCCCTTGGAAGGTACCAAAAAAACCAAAAAAACAACAAAAAAAACCCCAGCGGGAATTCTGGGAATTTCGTCTCTCTGGAACAATGCCGTGCCTCGCTTTCCCTTCCCCCGGGACAGGTACGATCCCTCCTTTCCCATTTTCACTTAAATGCCGGTGGGAATTCTGCGGGAATTCGGGGAATACTCGCCTCACTTCGCTCCATATAGAAACGTGTAGCTGTGCGTATCAATAAACGCGCGCTGATTGGCTCGCCCCGGCTGCCAATCACGTGTGCCAGCATTTGATTGGTTCATCCACCTGTCGGTTAAAGCGGTGAAATGTGGTTGGCTGAGGGGTGGAGCGAGCGCAGGGTGGGAAGAGCCGCACCTGCAGCTCCGCCTTCTGGGCCTCGGTGCGGGAGAAAGCGCGGGGCGGGTGCGAGGGGAGCGAGCGCTTCCGCCTCCTCCCGGCCGTTTTCGATGCGCCAGTGTCGCGACTGAGGCCGGCGATCGGGCGGCGCGACACGGCCGTGAGGAGAGCGGTGCCGGCCGAGGTGCTCCCGGCGCTCACCCTGTGGCGCCCGGGAGCTGTCACCGAGTACCGGGCGCTGGAAGCCACCTTCGGAGTGTCCCGCAGCTCGGTGTGTAAAATCCTGCGCGACGTCTGCGGGGCCGTGGTGGCGATCCTGGGCCGGGATGGGGAGGAGCAGGAGGAGGAGGAGCAGGAGGAGGGGGAGGAAGGGCCAAGGCTGCACCTGCCCAGGGACCCCGAGCGGAGCCGCAGCCTGGGCGGGGATTGGAGGCAGATGTTGGCGGGGAGCTGTGGCGTCCCAGAGGCTCCCGGGAGAAACGGCAGGATTGGGGGGAGAAGTCCCGAATATCCACGGATTCCGGGCAAAAATCGGGACTTTGTGGGGAGAATTCCCAAATATCAACAGATTCCAGGCGGAAATCGGGACTGTGGGGAGAGAATTCCCAAATCCTGGAGGATTCCGGGCAAAATTTGCCACTTCCTGGGGAGAAATCCCAAATATCAATGGATTCCAGGCAAAATTCACAACTTTTGGGGTCGGGATCTGAAATTCCGGTGGACTCGAGCCTGAAATCCCAACTTTTGGGGGCAAAATCCCAAATCCTGGAGGATTCCAGCCAAAACTCGCAGCTCTTGGGACCGGGATCCCAAATCCCAGCAGGAAGCTCGAGGAGGAGCGGCAGGAGGAGGAAAATCCCGGTGTGAAACACCCGGAAAAACCCAAAATTGTGAAATTCCGGCCAGGAGACCCCCAGGAAGGAGGAGGAAAACTCGAGAATTCTGCCCAAGAGGTCCTGGGAGGCTGGGATCGTGTGGGAGGACTTCGGGGAGTCCCGAGCTGTGCTGGAAAATTCCGGAAATCCATCAGAAAATTCCGGAAACTCCCGGATCCCCTTGGGAAATCCCCAAATCCCATTGGAAAATCCCCAAATTCCATCGGAAAACTCTGGAAACCCCCAAGTCCCAGGGGAAATCCCCCTCAGAGCCGGCCTCAGTCCCGGATTTCCCGGATTGCCCGGGATTGCTGGATCCCCCAGATTCCCCGTTCCCGCTGCCGCAGCTGGCCGGGTCCTGGCCCGGCTGCGGATCCCAATGCGGGCGCCCCCTGCCGGGCGCGGCTGTCACGACGATCGCGACAATCGGGGCGCGGCAGCACGCACTGATGCTCCAGGCCATGGCGGATGCGCGGCTGCCTCTGGAACGTGGAATTCCAGCGGCTGGGAACGGTGCCGAGGCACTCGGCACTCTTCTGACGCCTCCAGCTCCGGCGGGGACGGGAACGCGCCAGGAATTCCAGGAATTCTGACGGAAATTCTGGGAGTTTGGGTGGAAAATCGGCAAATTCAGGGAGTTTTGCTGGAGAATTGGGGAATTTTGTTGGAAATTCGGGACATTTGGCTGGAAATCTGGGGGATTCTGGAAATTCGGAGAATTCCCCTGGAAATTTGGGAAATTTTGCTGAAAATTTAGAAAATTTAGAAAATTCCACCGAAAACTTGGGGAATCTTACCGGAAATTCAGAGAGTTCCACCGGAAACTCGGGAAATTCCACTGGAAACTTGGGGGATTTTACCGGAAACTTGAGGAATTCCACCGGAAACTTGGGGAATTCCACTGGAAACTCGGGGAATCTTACTGGAAACTCAGAGAATTCCACCGAAAACTTGGGAAATTCCACCGAAAACTCGGGAATTTCCACTGAAAACTGGGGAAATCCCACTGCAAACCCCAGGAGTTCCACCGGAAATCCCGGCGGGTGCCTCCCCTGCGCTGCTGCCGCCCCGCCCATCACTCCCTATTTCCTGGGCTCCGCCCGGGATCCGCTCCTGCCCTGGCTGCTTTCCGGGAGGGGGAGGGGCAGGGAGGGGCCTGGGGCAGGGGAGGGGAAGTTTAACCGCGCCGCAGCACTGGCTGCAGGGGAGGCGCGTGCAGCGCTGCCTGGGCGAGCGCAACGACACCGAGCTGCGGTTCCTGCCCACGCCGCTGCTGAGCCGCGTCCTGCTGCACAACCTGTGCCAGCTGCACAGGGACCCGCTGCCGGCAGGGAGAAACGACGGGAGAACCAGGATAACAACCAGGAGAAACCGTGGGATGGGAACAACCGGGAGAACACATGGGAGAACACACGGGAGAACACACGGGAGAACCGGGATAGCCGGGGGAAGCCATGGGAGAACCGGGATAGCTGACTAGAGAAGCCGTGGCGTAACAGGGACAGCTGGGGGAACCGACGGGAGAACAGGGAGAACCAGGATAACCAATGGGATGGGAACTGGGATAAACCATGGGAGAACTGGGATAACCGATGGAAGAACAACTGGGATAGCCAACGGGGGAATCGGGATAAACCATGGGAGAACCGGGATAACCGACAAGATAATTGATGGGAGACCCGGGATAGATGGGGGAATTGGGATAGACAGGATAACCAATGGGGGAACAACCGGGATAACGCATGGGAGAACAGGGATAATTGATGGGAGAACTGGGATAGACAGGGGAACCGGGGTAATCAATGGGATAACAACCAGGAGAACCCACGGGAGAACCCACAGGACAACCAGGATAGATGGGATAACCGATGGGAGAACAGGGAGAACTCACAGGAGAACTGGGATAGATAGGGAACCGATGGGAGAAAAGGGAGAACCCATGGGAGAACCGGGATAGACAGGATAGCCACCGGAACTGATGGGATAACCAACGGGAGAACCGGGATAACTGATGAGAGAACCCACAGGAGAACCGAGGCGACCGATGGGATAACGAGGGGAACCGGCAGGATAAGAACCAGGGGAACCGACGGGAGAACTGGGAGAATCGACGGGAGAACTGATGGGAGAACTGGGATAACCAGGGGAACCGGGACACATGGGATATCTGGGATAAGTGGGGCAACTGGGATAACTGGGACAGCAAGCACAGCTGAGGTAACTGGGATAACTGGGACACACGGGAAAACTGAGATAACTGGGACACATGGCACAGCTGGGACACACAGGATACCCAGGGCACACGGGATAACTGGGATAACTGGGACACACAGGATACCCAGGACACACGGGACACCCGGGACACGCCGGGAGCCGCAGCGGGATCCGGGGGACACCGAGAAGGGCTGGAGGCTCCGGGCGGCTGTGGTGGCGGTGATGGAGCCCTGAGGGGTTGGGAACAGGACTTGGGGGTTCGGATCCAAAATTTGGGGGGCACGGACCTAAATTTGGGGGGATTGAGGGGTCTGGATCCAAAATTCAGGGGGTTTGGAACCAAACTTTGGATGGTTTGGACCTCAATCTGGGGAGCATGAGAGATCTGGATCCAGAATTTGAGAGGCTTGGATCCAAAATTTGGGGGATTCAGAGCTGAATTTGGGGGTTTTGAGGGCTCTGGATCCAAAATGTGGGGGGTTTGAAAAAAAATTGGGGAATTTTACCCAAATTTGGGGTGTTCAGAGCTGAATTTGGGGGCTTGAGGGGTTCAGAACCAAATTTCGGGAAGATCAGACCCCAAATTTTGGGAGCTCAGCAATTCCAGGAGCTGAATTTGGGGATCCCAGGGGTTCAAGGGTGAACTTTTGGGGGGGTTCAGACCCAAGTTCAGGGATCTCGAGGGGTTTAGAACCAAAATTTGAAAGGATTTAGTGGGATTTTGGTCATTTTGCTTCGATTTTGGGGATCCAGGACCCAAATTTTGAGGATTTTTGGGGATCAAAACCTAAATTTTGGTGTTTTAAGAGGTCCTGGACCTAAATTTCGAGGACTTTTGTCAAGTTTCTCTCCCAATTTTGGCCGGCTCAGAACTCAAATTTTGAGGATTTTTGGGTTTTTAACCCAATTTTGGCCGGCTCAGGACCCAAATTCCGGCTCTAAAAGTCCCAAAATTGCCAGAAAAAGCCCAGAATTTTCCCTCCACTGCTCCCCCCAGCCTGGATTGCCGATAAAATCTTTGGAATTTTGTCCCAAAATTGCTTTTATTTGAATAAATAAACACTACAAAAGGGGGACGGGGGGACCAAAAAGTGACATTTATTCAAAAAATAAAAAATCCCAGAAAAATCCTGGAAAAGTGACGTTTATCCAAAAATAAAAAATCCTGGAAAAGTGACTTTTTTCCTAAAAAAAAAAAGGAATAAAACCAGGGGAGGGGGGGAGGAGAAGGGTTAAAAATGCCCCCCAAAATCCCAAAATTCCTTAAAAAAATTCCTAAAAATTGAGGGAAAATGGGGGTGGGGCCCCTTTAAAAAAAAGTGATGATTTTTGGGAATAAAACCCCTAAAATTGACTTAAGAAAATGGGGGGAAAGGGGAAAACCGGGAAGGGCGGAGTTAAAAAAACCCAAAATTGGGGAAATAATGGAAAAATGGGAGAGAAAAAAGTGGGGAAATGGGGAAAAAAATGAAATGAAATGAAATGAAATGAAATTTTTAAATTCAGAAAAAATGGGGGAAAAACACAGAAAAAAAGGGGAAAAACATGGAAAATGGGAGAAGAAAATGCATAAAGAAAATCAGAAAATAATAGGTAAAAAATCAGAAAACAATAGCAAAAAATTCAGAAAAAAAAAGTGGGGAAAAAAGGGGGAAGAAAATGGGGAAAAAGGGGAAGAAAATGGGGGGGGAAGGGAAGAAAATGTGGAAAAAATCAGGAAAAAAAAAGGAAAAAAATCAGGAAAAAAAGGGAAAAAATCAGAAAAAAAAATCTGAAAAAAATTGGGAAAAAACCCAGAAAAACAGGGAAAAAAAGGGGAAGAAAATGGGGGAAAAAAATCAGAAAAAAACAGCAAAAAATAGGAAAAAGAAATTCAGAAAAAAAAGGGGGAAAAAACAGGGAAAAAAATCCAAAAAAATCTGGGGGAAAAAAAAAAAAAAATGAAACCCTAAAAAATAATAAAAAACCCCCCG
>JANEHK010001541.1:0-12409 GCA_025960845.1 Tachycineta bicolor | reverse complement strand
GGGGGGGGGGGAACAATTGCAGCATTCCCAGTTATAAGACGTAATGGGACAACACCCGACAAGTACATACCCTTTAATTGGAAAATCCTTTCAGAGCTATGCCAACTGGCTGCTAAACACGGGCTAGGGTCACCTGCTGTTGCAAATATGCTTTGATTTATAACTGCTAGTGAATTAACCCCATATGATATGAAGCAAATTGCAAAATTACACTATACTCCAGTGCAATATATGATGTTTGAATCAGCTTGGAGGTCTTGTGCAAAAGACCAGGGACTGCAAAATTCAAGAGCTTCACAGTAGGACCCATGTTTTAGGGCAGGGATTTCTCAACTTATGGGACTGCCCCCCATGGAAGACCCACAAACCCAAGCACACCTGAACCCCTTAATCCTAGCCCAAGCAAAGGACTTAGCAACAGGACAAACCATCGTGAAGAGAGCACATTGCACTTTAAAACGTAAACTTGAAAAACAAAAGGGAGGAATGTGTGATGAACCCCCACAGAGCAGGGTAGCTAAAGCTATCTATACATTAAATCATTGACAGTATTAGAAAAGTCCCAGAACCCAGTCATTTTAAATCACTTTCTATCACTACAATCATCCGGTGATAATCAGTCGCCCAAACCCAAGGTGATGGTACAAGACCTTATCACCAATAGGTGGGGAGGCCTGTGGAATCTCATTACATCGAGTCATTCAGTTCATGTTGTAGCTCAAATGGTGTTTTCTTATCTATATTTTTCTCACAGTTAGTGTTCAACATTTACATGGTATTCCATTAACCTGCTTATAAAAAACTCTGGAACCTGCTACTAGAAACTTCAGTCCATTTCATACTGAATAGTTGTAGGATTATATTTGACCTCTGCTGCACCAGCAGATCTTGATCCTAAAGGAGGCAGTGAGTGACCGACAAAAGTAATTACTTATTAATTTGCTGTCTAGTTGTTCACAAGGAATCAACAAGGCTCAGTGCCAGATCCTGCGCTTGGGTCACAACGACCCCATGCAATGCTATAGGCTTGGGGCAGAGTGGTTGGAAAGCTGCCTGGCAGAAAAGTACGCGGTGTTGGTCAACAGCCAGTTGAATATGAACCAGCGTGTGCCCAGGTGGCCAAGAAGATTAATGGCATCCTGGCTTGTATCAGAAATAGTGTGGCCAGTAGGACCAGGGAAGTCATTGCCCCTCTGTATTCAGCACTGGTGAGGCTGCACCTCAAATACTTTGTTCAGTTTTGTGCCCCTCCCTACAAGGAAGACATTGAGTTGCTGGAGCACATCCAAAGAAGGGCAACAAAGCTGATGACGGGTCTAGAGAACAAGTCTTACAAGGAGCAGTTGAGGGAAATGGGGCTGTTTATTCTGGAGAAAAGGAGACTAAGAGGAGACCTTATTGCTCTCTACAACTACCTGAAGGGAGGCTGTAACAAGATGGATGTGTTTCTTTTCCCAAGAAAAAAGCGATAGGACAAGAGGAAATGGCCCCAAGTTGCACAAGGGGAGGTTTAGATTGGATATTAGGACAAATTTCTTCATGGAAAGTGTTGTCAAGCATGGGAACAGGATGCTCAGGAATAGTAATGGACAACTCACATAAATTTATATCTCCAGAGAATACTGACCTTTTTTGATAAATCATATGTGTAGATCAGTGTCCCTTATAATGCTTCCATTACTGCTTGAGCAATGTCCCATGCAGGCAACATGTGCAATTTGCAATACCTGTTATCACTACATTGGGACTAGAGAGGAATAAAATAATGTCCACCATCAACTTCATGACTTAGTAACTGTATAAAAGCACAGACTGAGAAATATACCCTGATGCAGCCACTTGAGACTTAACCTTTACTATTCTATTGGGTTTGCATGGCAAGGATTTAAAAGCAGTGGCAGGGGGGGCTACAGGGGTGGCTTCTGTGAGAAGATGATAGAACCTTCTTGCATGTCCCACAGAGCCAATGCCAGCTGGCTTCAGGATGGACTTGCTGCTGCCCAAGGCTGAGCCAATCAGAGATGGCAGTACTGCTGGAAAATATACCAAGTTTAATTTTTTTTTTATTTCCCTAGTCAGGCTTAGTTTGCCTTTGCCTTGGGGAAAGGAATTTTAAAGGTTTTTTTTAGGGGATGTTGCACCACTCAACAGAGATGAGCTTAACAGACCGGGAGTAGCCCAAAATATATCCAAAAATATAACAACCATCAGCAAACATCAATGACCATTAACCCTAGACACTACCCCCTGGCATGGTTGGAGACACCTGGTCCGGAAAAGGCTGATAAAGAAATCAAGGATTGTGGACCTAATTAATGTCAGACATGAAGAAATCCGGGTCCAATAGGAAGCCAAATAATAAGAACTAAGCAACATGGGAGCAATGAACATTAAACCAATGTATTTCTATGAGTTTTGAACTGTATTAAGTTTGAGAAAAAACTAGTAAAACTCACGTGTCATGGAATGATTTTCTCTGCACACTTAGGGTATGTGTGGATGAAATGATTTCTGTTGCACAACCTGGACAGAACAACATCCTGGCCAAAATAAAGTAATGCCTTGATTCTCTAACACTAAAATGTTGTTGGAGGGTTTTTGTTTTTCCCACAGTTTCAGTGACAGTATCACCTCTTTGATAACATACTTAAAAAGGAAAAAGTTATTGCCCAGATGTAATTGCACTCAGAGGAGAAATGAGTGAAAATATGGGAGAGGAACAACTCTGCAGACTCCAAAGTCAGTGGAGAAGGAGAGGCAGGAGATGCTTCAGGCACCAGAGCTGATTCCCCTGCAGCCCATGGTAAAGACCATGGTGAGGCAGCTGTGCCCCTGTAGCCCATGGAGGAACATGGGGATGCAGAGATCCACTTGCAGCCTGTGGAAGAGCCTCACACCAGAGCAGGTGGATGCCTGAAAAAGACTGTGACCCTGTGGGAAGCCCACACTGGAGCAGAGTCCTGGCAAGGACCTGCAGGTCCATAGACAAAGGAGCCCATGCTGGAGCAGGTTTCCTGGTAAGACTTGTAACCCTGTGGGAAACCTGCACTGGAGTAGGCTGTTCTTGAAGGACTGCACCCTGTGGAGAGGGATCTATGCTGGAAACAGTTCATGAAGAACTGTAGCCCTTAGGAAGGACTCACACTGGAGAACTTCATGGAGAACTGCCTCCCATGGGAGGGACCCCATGGTGGAGCAGGGGAAGGACTCTTCTCTCTGAGCGGTGGCAGAAACATGTGATGAACTGACCATAATCCCTATTCCCTATCTTTCTTCACTGCTGTGAGGAGAAGGTAGAGCTGGGAAGGAGGGAGGGGTGGGGGGAAGGTGTTTTTAAGACTCATTTAACTTTTCATTTTCCTGCTCTGATTTTGATTAGTGATAAATTTGGGTAATTTTCCCAAGCTGAGTCTGTTTTGCCCATGACAGTATTTGGTGAGTGATCTCTCCTGGTCCTTATTTCAACTGATGAACCCTTAATTATATTTTCTCTCCTCTATCCAGGTGCAGAGGGGCGTGATAGAGCAGAATGGTGGGCACCTGACATCCAGCCAGGGTCAACCCAACACAACTATCAAACCCCAAAAGCAGCAATGTGCAGAGGAAGGCAAAGCCAATTTGTACTTGCAAGGAGACTACACAACTTCTATGCCATGCCACCTCCAGCACTCAACAGTGGGCAAGCGCCCATGGGGAAACCACAGACACCCTGCCTTTTCTCCATTCAGCATCTTCTCCTTGATGGGATGGTAACCAGGAAGGGTCTCTTATTCTACCTCTCTCCTCAGCCTTGTACATAGTCTGTCTTCCTCAAATTTGCCATTAGAGGCTTCCTTCTACTCCTCTTTCTCACTTAGTCTCTCCTAGTACTGTTCCTATATGCCATCTCTATTGCATGTGTGTACTGGTGTCTCGGTTTGAGATAAGTTAGGAGGAAACATCCTGAAAGGGGCATCTCCTCTGAAGAAGATAGGATTTGGCATTCCCTTCCTTCCCACCAAAAGGAATTTCTTGGAGGAAAGTGTTTCCCTAGACAGGGAAACATGATGTGTACCTGAAGTGGATTTGATTTTGGGAGAGAACAGTCTGTAATGTTGGACTGTATAATATTGGTTGCTGAATGACACTGCCACTGTGTGCCATAACTCCTAGGGCCAATGAGGATGGACTGCTCCAGATACACCTGTCATGAGCTCCTAATTCAGCACTCAGCCAACAGCACACCAGTCCTCTTGCCCTGGAAGACATCTAGGACAGATAGAACCCACAGTCATGGACCAAATGAACTCAACAGACATCTTGGAGTGATGGCCATTGACTATGGAAATGATACCTGTGTTTGTGTATAGATATATATGTGTGTGTGTGTATATATATATATATATATAGTTGGAAAATGTGGGATCTGATCATGACATAGATGGCATAGAATAAGTATCTTTGTTTAAATGGTGTCCTGGGTTAATTTCTGCAATATCCAGGAGGGGGCATGACCAGGGCTGGAGGTTATTCTATAGCACCTCACAGTTATTGCCAGGGGTGGAACTGAGTTTCTTTCAGGGAGATGGGCATCCTTGCGGTCAAGTAACCATGGCAGAGGGTTTTTTCTGAGCATTTTGCATGTGAATCACTTGTCTATCTCTTGTATACCT
This sequence comes from Tachycineta bicolor, assembly GCA_025960845.1. Classification (NCBI taxonomy): domain Eukaryota; kingdom Metazoa; phylum Chordata; class Aves; order Passeriformes; family Hirundinidae; genus Tachycineta; species Tachycineta bicolor. Next base: position 7,757 of record JANEHK010001541.1, on the reverse strand, counting down.
TTCTTGTAAATATTGTTGCTTTAACTGTTTGTGGTTTTCTCTCATTGCTCTTTCCAGTAAATTGTGATCTTTGTGCCTCCAATTCTCCTCTCTCTCCCACTTCAGTGGGAGGGGTTAGGGGAGTAATAGAGCAACAATGTGGTTTGGATAGTCTCAGTGGAAACACTTAATTGGGGAGTACCATTCCTAAACCATGACAAATGGTCAAGGACAGCAATTGTGATGGTGGTTTTCTATCCTGGCTGTTAGGAAATGGATTGAGACCACCACTTCATTTCACATAAGTTACTAAGTGGCTGTGAGATTGTAAGCTATTTTGCACAATTAAATGAGTAGAAAAATCTGTGCAGGTAGCAAAAATATTGTCAGAATATAACCCTCATGGACTTGTGAAATCTCTCCTTAGCATTGTTAGAATGATAGAACATATGTGATAATGTCTTACAATCAGTTGTTAATAAATTCAGAGACTGACCACATAAACCAAAATCAGCTCCGACTCTACAAGCAAGCAGCATTTAACAAGTTTTAAGATGCATGCATATTCATTAGTCCTCTTTCTTGTGATGAATAACCTTAAATTTAATTGAAATCAATTTTCAAGTCTTCCAGACTTTTTACATCTGTACTCTGCCAATCAGACCTAGAGAAAGTATTTTTAAAAATAATTCTAAGGATACTTCTCTCTTACCTGTGTTTCTGTTAGGAAAAATCAGGTTGCCTACTAATACTGTCTGTGTGCAGAAAAACTTTATTCTGTTGCTGACAAAGAACATGAGAATCAGAACACACAAGCTCAGACATTCAAAGATAGAAATCCCTTGAGAGCAGGCAGCTTTAAATCAAAAGTCCATTATTTTTACATGCCCAGTAAGAGGCAGGGTAATATTTACAATCTGTCAGAGAACTTCAGTTCTTGTAACTTGATTTCTTTTTAAGAGTTTTCAGTTCTGTGATTAATAATTGGCCATTACATTTTATTGTCTTGAAATATGTGCTATTTTAGCAATACAAATGGAAATTGTAATCATTAAATATTGCCTTTTGTTATGTGACAAGTATAAACTTTTTTAATCCTGATGCACACTTAGCACAGGGACCTGAATCTATGTCTGTCTGGTTTATCTGCATACCATTGCAATGGACTGAAGCTAGGTTTGTTCTGCTGTTTTTGAAAAACCAGTTGTCTTGGGGTGACTATGATACTGTATCCCCTATCATGTGCTATCATGGGTTGTCACAGTTTTGTTTTTAGTTATAGAGAAATGTGGAATGTTTTTCCCTGCCAGAACCTTAGAGTTGCTATCATAGGTTAGCACAATTTTGTTTTCTAGATATAGAGAAATGTAAAATGTTTTTCCCTGCCCTAACTGTGGCATAGGTTGGGGGGAGGAGGACAAGGACCTATCAGAAAGCAGGCTGGGATATTGACAGCTAAGTTGACCAATAAGAACTGTCAGTGTGACTTTGGAAGGAACATTTAAAATTTATCTGCAGCTGACTGCTCACTCTCTTGCTTCGGTGACTTGCCATGAGGTAACAAGGTGGTCGGGGCCGGGCCCGGGCCCGGCCTGGGTCGGGCTCTGCTGCCTCTCTGGGCAGCTGGGCCAGGCCTGGCTGGGGGTCTGGGGGCCGCTGCCTGCACGGGGAAAGCTTAGGCCAGCTGAGCCCCTTTCCCTTGCTTGCGGGCAGGGGAGAGGGGCAGCTGCAGCTTTGTGGTGCTGGGCCATGTGCTCAGACCACGGCAGAAGGGGCCAAAACATGGCCCAGCTTAATCACCGCTGGCAGCGGAGAAAGCAAGCCTGCAGCTCCATAACAACTTTGAGCTGGACTGCCTTAGATGAGACCGAGGGGTGAAAAAAAAAAAAAAAAAAAGACATTTGCCGGTGGTTTCTTCTACCAACCTGGTGAGTGCATGTGGCTTTGCAAGCCCGGGCAAAAAACTTAACCCTTTCTTAGCAACACAGAACTTTTAAAGCACAATTCTTCCTCGAAAGAAAGAAGAAAGAAAAACAGAAGGTACATGGAACAGACACTGCATAAAGTCAGTTAGCTGAGAAGTGAAAGAACTAATAATATTGGAATAGGATTGAAGAAGTGGATATTTTTAACCGGACTCTTCTAAGATAAATTATGAAGAAATGAACTGTTCTTTGCAACGTCTAGTATTACTTGGGTAGAATGCTATTCTAATCAAAATTAAGGACTGGGGTAATAGAGATTTATTTGGGAACTTTGAAACCCCCGCTCCTGGGTCAAAAAGGAGGTCTCAGCCTTTTCAGAAAAAGATAATTTTAGATCAGAAGAAGTATTCGTAAATAATACCCCAGATACACTGAGAAGCTCTGTGGATAGAACATCACAGTGTGATATATGTCCTAAAGTTAAATCATGTTAAAATATATAAGATGTAATTCACCCCCTATAAATATAAGTTCTATTTCTAATTGAATATACTATGGGTAAACTGAGATGGAAGCTGCACGGAGAGGGGTACAAGGCATTTCCTTTTGTCAGAGATTACACAGGAGAGACACGAGAAACTATGCTAAGAATTGCACAAAAAGGGACACGAGGATACCTCTGCCAGGAATCGTTAAGAAGAAAACAAAGACAATGAAAAAGGGAGATGGAGAACCCAGAGAACCAAATGATTACATCAGATCGATATCTCATCCGTCTCCTCCCGACATTACCATCTCTACACCACACCTAGACTCGACAATTAAGGACATTGTTTCCTGGGCAAATCAATTCAAAACACCAGAACCCGAACATGAATATCTAATGAGGCTGCCTCAGACAAGGGAACCTCGGAGCCCCGATTTTCTCTCAGCGATCCAGTGTATAAAAAGAGGCAGCTCCAAGCCAAAAATGTGAACTTGGGGGTGGCATACTGACAGAGTGTGTTACCATGTTCACCCAGCACCGATCCCGGGCTCGGCGCTGTCCTTTTAATTGTGGCTATCCAAGACTGTCATTTTGTCTCTCAATAAAATTCTAAAATTTTGATTTATAGAATTTGGTCCATCGTATTTATTACAATCTTGTGACCCCGACGTGATTGGCGTGATATTGGGACCCTCGGACCCCTGTCTCTAACCAGGAGGCGCCCTGCTGAATTCAGCGGCCTGGCAGAGCTGGTGGGGCTGTGTGGAACCGATCGGCCACATGACGAACTTAAAACCAAAAAGCCACACTTAAAAGGGATTTAGGCGAGGTCAGAGCTCTCAAGGAACTCGGAGAGGTCTGGAGAACAGAACCTCTGGAGCCGCGGCGAAGAAGATCAACTCATAAAAATCTACGTGCACGAAGAGCCCACGCAGGAAAAGGATCGTAAGTATTGCGTAGTTGAGTGGGAGTGACCGAGCGTGTGAGTGAGACGTGATTTTATCACGAAGCGAGTGAGGACCCCAAAACCGCAGTTCCACTTCCCCGCGAGGGGTGTGGTCAGTTGTGGGGAAAGCGAAAGTTTCGGGAGTAAAAAACACGCACCTCACACGTCAAGCTCAGAAACTCGGGGAGTTTCAGAGGGGGGATCGGTCACAGGAAGGCTGAAAGGGAAGGGTACGTCCTCACGAGAGTTCCGAGACTGGTAAACCTTTTAGCCTCGGACCAGGAACGCTCCAGGGGAGAGTGAATAGGAGAAAAGAGCTCGTAATCACCGGGAAAACCCCGAGAGGGATCGATCACCCTTAAAGGGCCAGTAACTGGTGAACCGACACTATGGGACAAGGGAAAAGTAAAACCAAAGAAAAGGTCACAGGGAAGTCCAAAAAGGGAACTGTTAAAGGAATACCTGAAATCCCGATTGAAAGTCCTTTGGGATGGATGTTAGAACATTGGGAGGAATGCTCTATAAGAAAAAGGAGGTCAAAGAAAAAATAATACACTACTCTATAGAAGTGTGGGGAGGAGTTGAAGTTCAGGACCATGTAATATGGCCCGTCTTCAGGACATTTGAGAAATGGATTTGCACGGCATTAGTGAATTATGTGAAGGAGGGAAGGAGTAAAGAAGAACATGAGTATGCACAAGTCTGGGAAAAAATTGATGCTAGACTTTTGCCAGTAAAACTAAGGGGTCCTGGGACCACCTCGGGTGATGGGTGGGAGCCTTTAAATAACCTTCCCCCACCTTACCTTGTGCCCTCGCCCCCTCCTCTTCCAAATCAGGGAAACCCACAGGACCCCGTGGGATCGGGGTGTCCCTCAGGGCAAGGGACCCCCGGCCCCTCGCCACTTCCATCTGCCCTTCCCCCCGAGTCACAGCCCTCACAGGCAGTGGCTCCGTTCCCACTGGTCGGACTCCCTCCTCCACTGGAACCCGTGCCAGCTCCCCGACCGTCTTGGGGAATAATACAGATTCCCCAGACCTCAACCCCACTCCTCGACACCCAGCCCCTTGAGATAGACTTAGCGGCGTTCCTTAGCCCTGCAACCCCAGCTCTGCCGGTTTCATTAAAAGCTAAACATACTCCACCCACTAGGAAAACTAAGAGATAGTTAAAAAGATTGAATGAGGTAGAAAGTGAGGGTGAAAGTGAAAAAGCTAACCTCTTCCCTTTAAGGGAAGTGCCCACAGCCCCAAGAATTATCGGGTACGTAAATGTCCCGATTAATACCAGCGATGTAAGAGCTTTTAAGAAAGAGATGGGAAAACTTATAGACGACCCCTTAGGAGTATCTGAGAGGCTGAATGAGTTCATGGGAATGAGTATTTACTCATATGAGGATCTCACAGCAATCTTAAGGTCTTTGTTCAATACTGAGGAGAGAGAAATAATAAGCAAGCGGGAATGAGGTAGTGGGAGCGCTGGAACCCCCAAAGTACCCCCGGGGATCAAAAATGGCCGAGCCAGGATCCTCGATGGAACGCCCAGACCGAAGAGGGTAGAAGGAATATGATCGATATGAGAAATATAATAATCCAAGGAATTAGGGAAGCAGTACCTCGGGAACAGAACCTGAGCAAGGTATTCGGGGAGTGTCAGGGAAAAGAGGAGACCCCTACAGAGTGGTTGGAGAAATTAAGGAAAAGTCTTCAAGTATACTCTGGGACGGATCCTGATTCTCCTGTGGGAGAAGTACTGTTGAAAACCCAATTCGTGGCTAAATCGTGGAAGGACATACAGAAGAAATTAGAGAAAATCGAAGAGTGGCAAGAGAAGGGATTGCAAGAATTACTAAGGGAAGCTCAGAAAATATACATGAGGAGAGATGAGGAAAAACAGAAAATACAAGCTAGGGTACTTGTGGCGGCTGTGAGAGAAGCCCAGAAACAAGAGCGTCCCCAAAACACGGGAAAACCTTAAGGAGGGGACCCTTCAAAGGACCAGTCCATCCACAAAAAGGGACCCCTAGTAATCAAGAAGAGGGACCAGAATGTTTCTATTGTAAGAAAAAAGGGCACATAAAAAAGGATTGCAAGAAAAGAATAAAAGATAAGAAGATATTTAAGGAAGATTAAGGATGTCGGGGGCTCTTTATTTTAGGGTCCTTAACATCAAGGGAGCCCGTGATAACCCTCAAAATTAGACCCAAGGGGACAAAAATGGATTTTTTAGTAGACTCTAGAGCTTAAAAAAGTACTTTTAAACAGTTGCCTCCAGGGTGCCAAGTGAGCAAAGAATTTATAGTAGTCATAGGGGCTAAGGGAGAGCCTTTTAGGGTTCCCATAGTAAAAAATGTAGAAATTGAATCAGAGAATAAAGTCTGCTAAGGAGATATATTGTTGGTAGAAGAAGCTGATTATAACCTGTTAGGCAGGGATTTGATAGTTGCATTAGGTATTAGTTTAATTGTGAGAAATTCACGGATAGTGGTCAGTATATGTTATAAAATTAAAGGGACCAAATCCGATTTATCAAAATTTAGAATTTTATTTTGAGACAAAATAACAGTCTCGAAAAGCCACAAGTAAAAGGACAGCGCCGAGCCCGGGATCGCCGCTGGGTGAACACGGATACAGACCCTGTCAGCCTGCTATCCCCCAAGTTCACAATTTTGGTCTCCAGCTGTCCCCTTTTTATACATTGAATCGCGAGGTGCAGTCAGGGATTTCGACGGTCTTCCCTCCAGGGCATCTTCCTTATTCATGCTGGTCCTGGTATCGGGAGTTTGAATGGACCGGTAGGGTGGAACAATGCAGCTGATGGCTGGGCCCAGGTGTGTCGTAGATATGTTAATTTTCAACGGAGACGAATGGAGATATCCATCTGAAGTAATCATCTCGGTCTCCGGGCTGGTATCTCTGTCTTCCGTGGTTCTTTGTGTCCTCTCAAGTATTCCTGGAAACGGGAGTTTCTAGGTTCCCCTCTCAGGTAATTCCAGGCATTCTTTCTCCATGTCCCACCCGTCCTTCCAGAGCCGAGGAAAATTCCTTTTTATTTTGGTTTTTCCAGTTTACTCTTATCCATATTATTTTGGGCAAATCTTTAACACTCATGATTATACAATGAACATTTACTCTTTATAATTTGATAACACGAATTAACTTTAGCACATATATTACAATCCCCCCTCTTCCAAATTCACCAATTTAATTCGTGTTTCGGTTATAGTCTTTTTTCTCTGCCAAGATAAAAAAGCCTCTTAACCATTATTCTGTTAACATTTCTTTTGCTGTTTTACTCCAATATGTCCTCTCTGTATTCTTCTCCTGTATTTGGGCTTCAAACTTTTCTAAAACTTGGGCAGCAGTACTCCCTTTTTTAGTTAAGTTCATAATTTTTGAGGTGGCTTTATTCTTGGCTAACCCCCCTGAGGCTAACTCAGGGTCCATGGGAAGGGCTGCTACTTGCATCCCCTGGACTACGGTGTGAATTAGTCTTATTAGGCAAGGTATTAGGCAGGGCAAAAATACTAATCCAGCCACAGAGCACAGGATAAAGAATCCCACCTTTTTCCACCAATCTCCTGCTCCAAAAATCTGATCCCACCATGATGCTTTAAGTATTGAATTCCATGTTTGCACTGGGACATGTGCTACCTTTTTTATTTCTGTAGCTAAATCTCTGATAGTTTCCCCATAATCATTTATTTCAACACAGCACTCTGAGTCATTGAATTTCCCACAAACACCCCCTTCTTCTGCTAATAAATAGTCTAAAGCTATTCTATTTTGGTATACGAAAGCTCTCATCTGTGAGTGCTGTCTGGCCAATAATTCTAAGGCATCTGAGGTATGATTGGACACTATTTCTACTACGGCTTGTAACCTAATTAGCCGGTTTAACAAGTATACTGGGGTTCTATATCCCCAGCTCCCGTCTTGTGCCCATGTGGCGGGACCATAATATTCTATAATGCGTTCTGCGGGCCATTCTTCCTCTCCCCATTTTTGATTTCCTCCTACTTATGGAAATTCTTTCTTTACTTCTCGCTTCCTCCTGCTGAGGGTCTCGAATAAAGGAGCCCCTAGTAAATCACTGCCAGTTCGGGGGAGTGTAAAGAAAGAGGGTCTAATCATTCCTAGGGTACAAGACCCTTTCCATTTCTGGGGTAACTCACTATATGCTCTTTTCCCACAAATCCAGTAAATTCCACTGGGAGCCTTCCATTCCATATTTGTATTTTCAGGCTTTTCCCAAAATTTTGCCAATTCGGTTAGAGAGTGGTAAGGGTTAGTGTTAGCTATCTCATGCCAACAGAGTTCAATTTCCTTTACCCAATTACATCTCTCTTCTCTTTTCTTTCCCCAATACCCATTAGGGGGTTCTGGTTGCCAAATTTTGGATTTATTGTTGGAATTTACTG
>JANEHK010001540.1:0-12415 GCA_025960845.1 Tachycineta bicolor | reverse complement strand
TTTTATCAGAATCCAACCATCTTAATTCCAGATTAAGAATTTGAGACTAGTTTAAGTTTTTTGATCCTTACAACTAAATCAGTAACTTAAAACAGTTGTGGGGGTTTTGTTTGTTTGTTTGTTTGTTTGTTTTGTTTTTGTTTTGTTTTGTTTTGGTTTGGTTTTTTTTGAGGATATAGTTATATGCAGAGTATAATTGAGATACTTTGCTGGAAAATTGTTGAATTTGTATGAGGAAAAACGAAATAATTTCCAGCCACTTAATCCAAGACATTGTAATTTAATCAAACAAAGAAAACAAAAAAACCCCCATGAATGGGGATTCTCCTCCATGACCTTGAGTAGCCTTGATTGCAGCTGAAGCCTGATCAAGCTTGATTTTCCAGACCCGAAAAGTATCATCCTGACTGATTTCATGTACTTTGAGTGGAAGTTATCATATAGTCTTCTTTCTCCACTTTGACAGGTTGAATTTAGGTTTCAGTCAAATCATTTCCTGAGCAGCACGACCGGTGAACCCTGCACTCGTGCAAAATTGCATCCTGCCTTCCTCATCTCCTCTTCAAACCAGCTCAGGACAAGGATTATGCTGCCTAGTTGGTTGGATTCTGATAAAAAAAATGTTAAATACCTTCTGGAAGTTGGTACCTTTGCCTTTTGGAGCCACTGAGGAACAAATGAAAGATTTACTCTTTTAGGTCGCAGCTGCTGTGGTTGTTTTAAATGAACTGAAATGCACAGAAACGTGTTTAAGACAGCTCTACAGGATGCTGTAATTTGCCAAGGATTACCAGAGTTATGTAGATGAGTAAAAGGTATAAGAAGGAGGTTTATTTATTCTGTCATTGTAGAACATCTAGAACATAGTATCTCTTGAGCCCCAAACAGGTTTTGGGCTTCGGAAGGGGAAACAAAGCAATTCTGAAAGAGCTGCCTGAACAAATCTGTCATGAACTTCTCCCAGATGCTATATTAATATCTATATTAAACACTTCTGCTAGTCACCAGCTCTCTTCTAAACAGATTAAATATTGTTATTTTTAACAGAACTTCACTCCCAATAAAACTATTTATTTATTTATTTACTTATTTTTATGATTTTTATTCTCCCCAAGACATTTGCACTTCTCTCTTTAGTTTTTGTTTGACAGCATCAGATTCTATTTTCCCCTGAAGAGTTTCCCTGGTTGCCCACATTTTTTTTTTTTTTTTTTTTTTTTTTCTTAAATGCAGCCATGACTCCCTGCCCAACGTTGGTGTCATCTCTCCTTCTTTCTCTTCACAGCTTCAGTGTCTCCTGGCTGATAGCCCAGCCCAAATGGGATGCAGGGAACTGAGCTCTCTCCTGCTGGCTTCCACTGTCCCTCTGTTTGGTTTTCTCGAGAATTAGAAAGAAGGGCCTTATACAACGCCTCAGGGATGTGTTCTGATCAGTTCTCTATTGCTTCAGAGACATCCCCAGACAGATCTCCTTCCCTGCCCAGTTCTGCAGCTGCTGAGCTTCCTGCAGATGTCCATCCCTATGTCTTTCTGGGAGACGTCCTTTCTTGGATTTCATTGCAGTGCACAAGGCAGGGTGTTGTCAGCAGGGCAGTGTCTGGTGCTATAAAGCATTTTCTTAAAAAAAAAAAAAAATTGTCCCACAAATGTGAAGTCATCCTGTTGGTAACACACTGGGGATTCTGCAGGTTGAGATTCCTTATTGCTTTGTTGTGTTTGCTTTTCATCTTACAGCTTAAATCCAGAGTTGCCCTAATGCTGTTATGTATTTCACAATATTGATTTTTTTTTTTTTAGCTGTCGTCATTTAATATTTTCCCCCTTATTTTCCGTTTTAGACCAACCTTCACATCACAGATGTGAAGAAAGAATAGGCGCAGAAATTGCTTTTAGTTAGAGAGACTGCAATTTACTCTTTCACTACGGGAGGAAAAAAAAAACGTCTTTCCACAGAAAGAGATGCAGATGAAAGGCCAAATAGTATCTGGACCTGTGTAAGCACTGCAAGATGTGTGTGTGTGTGTGTGTGTGTGTGTGTTTTCCTTCAGCGGTGCACAGAATCCCAGTCAATTATTTGATGCACTCGCCTGTCTGGGCTGTGACCTTCTAGAAGGGCCCCCTCCTCCAGTCCCCCCACACGACTTGTCAACACATTAGTCATATACAACTCAGCTGATGCCAAACGGCCGCAGTTCAGCCAACTATTGAGAGGCAGCAAATTCTGCTGCCTTCTTCTATTGGTCTTGGGTTTTTCCACTGTGCGGACCCGGCGGTGCTTTAAGACTGCGGAGGGCTGGGGTTCGCGCTGGTCCCTCCGCCGCGCCCGGAGGCAGCGGAGGTGAGCAGCGGGCTCAGAGCGCTCCGAGCCGCCGGAGAGCGAGGCCGGCCGGGGAGCGGAGCCTGCAAAGGAGCGGGGCCAGGGAGGAAGATGTGCCCGCCCGCCCGCCCGCCTGCCGCCGGGCCGAGGGGAGCCGTGTGAGGAGGAAGGAGAGGAGGAAGAGGAAGCGTGAGAGCAGCCGGCTCGCCGCTGCCGCCGCCGGGGATGCTGGTGTGGCCGCGCCGGAGGATTTTGTCACCTGTGGCCCTGCCCCCGCCTCCCCGAGCCAAGGACACACCCGGGCGAGTGTCGGCGGAGCCGCGGGGCTGCAGGCGGGGCTGAGCGCTCGCTGGGCGGACGAGCGGCCCCGCAGGCTCCGAGCAGCCACCGGCCGAGCCAGGCGAGGGCTCAGCGGGGAGCGGGGGAGCGGCGGGGGGCATGTGGATGTTGGCCGTCGCCTTGCTCCACAGCATCTCGCACGGTGAGCCCCGCCGCGGGCGGCCCTTCCCTTGTCCCCTGCGCTCCCCGGGGTCACGGCGGTGCCCGGCGGCGTCGGACGCGTCGCGGTGGCTTTTTGAGCCGCCAGGAGAAGGGAGGGAGAGCTCGGTGATGGCCCAAAGCCGCTCACCCCGCCAAGGGACGGCCCGAAACCGAGCGGCTTTTTCCGCGAGCATCAGAGCATCCTTCGCGGGGGAAGGCACGAAGGAGAGCTTCTTACCCTGCCGCCCTCCCGGCCCCCTAATCTGGCTAAAGGACGTGTTCTGAAAAGGCAGGAGTAGCCACCCCTGTGTCATTTCCCACCCTGCACAGGAAAGGAAACTAATATATGTGTTATTTGGAAGATCTTAGTTTGCATTTTACCTTCCTAGAAGGTTACATGTGGTAGCTGTATCAGGTTTTTTTCTGCGGTGTTCAAACAGTTTCCTGTTAATCTTTAGAGAAACACCTCTCCTAAGAAGCTGAATTTATAAATGAGTTTGAATAATACATATTGGATCCATGGAAGGGCACTGTGTACAAGAAATGATCGGGGCAGACTTCCACCACACAGTGGAAAATTCTGTGTTGCGATTAGCAAGTATTGACTTGTTGAGAACTAATTTTTAATATTAGCTGTTGAAAACAAATGAGATCTCACCTCTCTCTGCACACATCTTATACAGGTTGTTTAGGGGGAATCTGCTTATTCCTGATGTGGGAAGTCTGTGATACTTGAGCTGGACGTAGACACATGGGCGTTTTGCCATTTTCCCACAAAGCTTTGCCAGCTCCCATCAGTCATGACCTGAAGCAGCTGCCGATCACTTTTGCAAATTCCGAGGGCAGAGATTTGTCTATGCCGTGGTCTATGGTAATTATCTGTTGGGGCTTAAAGTGAGGTCATCAAAAGTCTTTTCCTGTGTGCCCGGAAGAACATCTAAATACAGAAAAACAATTAGAAAACCACTTCTTACAGTGAAGTCTTCAGTATGTATATTAAAACTAACTGAAAAAAACCCCAGAAGATTAATTTAATGTCCAATGACAAAAGCTAGACTGCTATAATTTCTGTTCTAAACTGACAGGAATCCCAAAATTCAGCAGGAAAAAAATGAAATTATTATGTTTTCCTTATTCGGAAAAAACAAATGTTTATGTCATTTGAACATGCTAGTTAAGAAACCGTATCAAAATTTTGAATATATACAGTAGAATGTTTCAAATGTAGTGAATCCAGCTTTTCCAAAAAGGAGGCATTATGTCAATTAACTTTTTGATCACCTTAAACGTCTACCTCAAATTAATATAACTTAATAATTCAATGCCTCTAACATATTGTGTGATTTTTTTGCTTTAAATAAACTTTTTTTTTATAGAATATCTTCTTGATTAATTTATTGACTCGTAACTAATTAAGCATAGCTTTATTTTTCCTGTTATATTAATTTAGACAATAGCAGGGAGACCAAAATAGTGAGAAGTTATTCTCTCCACATTGCTGCGCAGGGAAGGCAGGAGATGTTATGCAAGGCAGGTGCATCTTTTTAAGATTTCTGGCTCAACCTTCAGCTAGCAAATGCTTGAAGCTCGTTGTGTTGCAGTCGTACTGTTTCAAAGAAGCAGATAGCAGGAACAGACAGGACCCAGATATGCAGGAGAGTGATGGGAGCAGGGTGGGGAATGTGTGAGGGGAATGTCAGGTGGGGAGAGAGGAAACAGCCTGCTGAGGGAAGGGATGAATCAGCAGGGATGTGATCCACGGGGACGGAACAGGATGTGCGGAACGTGCATCCCCCATGGCTCTGGAGGCAAACGTTATCACTCTGTGCCAGGTGCCACGTGCCAAAATCCTTCCCTGCACGTGGCTGTGGCCTGCACCCCACCCACCTGAGGGGAGCCATGGAGGGGGGCTTGCTTGCTCTGTGCTTTTGGGAGAACTGTCCAAAATAGTGGGGGAAATGTGTTTTCAGCCTACTTCCCCCTCCACTATACTGCTGTCCTTCACAGGGAAGGCGGGAGAGCTCTTTTTATTTGCCCATTTTTTTTTTTTTCTTTTGTACATGATACTGACACCATTTACTCAATAAACTTTATGAGCACTTCAACTCAAAGAAAACCCAATTGCAGAAACTGTTAGTAAATAGGTTTTTTAAAATGTTAGTAAGTTAGTTTACTAACTACTGTTAGTAAGTAGGTTTTTTAAAATGAGCCACCATTACCTAAAAATACATGTTGGTGGTTAAGAGACCACTTTCGACAGGTGGCTATATTAAAAAAACAACCAACCAACCAACCAACCAAAAAAAAAACAACAAAAAAACACAAAACAAACCCAAAAAACCAACTCCCCTCCAAAAAAAAAAAAAACAAAAAAAAAAAAACAAAAACCCAAAAAACCCCAAAAAACAAACAAAAAAACCCCCACCAAAAAGAAAACCAAAAAACCAAAAATAAAACCAAAACCCCCAACCAAACCCCAAAAACAGTCCCCAAGGAAATGAGCAAGAAGTAGCACAACACCACAACACCAGCCTGTGTTGGACCAGATCACCTTCTCTGTGGAGAATGAAATCAGTGGTTTTATTACAGTTCCATGAAGAAGACCTTGGCAGGTCTAGACCAGCCCTGCTGCCCAAAGCAGGGTCAACTACTACAGCAGGTGGCTCAGGACTGTGTCCTATCAAATTCTGAATAACTCCAAGGATGGACACCCTGTAGGATGCCTCTGCCAGTGTTTTCTATCCTCACTGAAAAATTAAATGCATTATTTATATATATATATAAAATCATACCTTTAAATGGAACTGCTTAGTTTCTGTTTGTGTCTTTTGCCTTTTTTTCTGAATACAATCAAGAAGAGGGAGGCTACAGCTTCTTTGCACCATCCAATCCACTATTTTTACTCATTAGTAAGATCCTCTTGAGCCTTCCCCAGTCTAAGTAGTCACAGCTCTCTCAGCCTCTCCTCATGGATCCAATTCTCCAGTTCTTTTACTATTTTGGTGGTCCTTCACTACACTCACTCCAGTGTGTCTGAGCTCTTCTTGGTCTGAGTAGACCAGAGGTGCTACAGAGTACTCCAGATGTGTTGTCACCAATGGATGACATGACAATTTTGATTTTTCTCCTTTAATACCAGTTCAACGTATTGCCATCACTCATGTTTATCCAGGCTTTCGTTTTAATCTGAAACAGGGTGGGATATCCCATTGTTTCTCATATAACTCTCTACTGCTGAAGTCCTCCATAACACATCCCTATCAAACTTCTCCCACAAAGTACTTGGAGTTATTTTCCATCTCCAGCCAGCATATGAAATTCCACTTCTTTGCCAGACTTACAGCCAAGTGTTTTTCTGCTCTCCTAGAAGGATTTCCTCCCCCAAAACCAGGATCTCCATTAGCTGCCTTCAGACCCTGCCTGTGGGCTTGCTGCTATTTAAAACCTCAGCAACAGCTGGCTGCTTTGGACATTGCTCATCTCGCTTAATTTAAAGTGTTTATGGTGCAATTCACTGTAGCCTCTCCACATAATGCTTGGAGAGAGAGCAATGGGAACTTCCAAGGTATGATTTCTGTTCTACCTCAGCCAATCACTTTAAGGTGGGAGGAATCATCTCTTAAATGTGTTTTCTCCTCTCTTTTGTCTATTAAAGGAGACCACAATGGATGGAAGAGAGATAAGTATCTTCTTTATAATCTTTTGTGTTTCCCTGGTTGATTGAGTGACTTGAAATGCACAGAGAATGTATCCATCTAATCTGTGAAGAATTTCCATCGGTAAAACCTGTACTCAAAAGTAAATGCAAATGCAGTTTCCTCCACAGTCTCTTGTCCCCTTTGTCCGTCAATAACAAGTTACAGAAAATGCAACGTGAAGTCAAAATTATTTGTGCTGTGGTGCGTAAGCACGCAGCATGTTGGTGCTAAGGCTACGAAGTGTGGACAGGCAAGAGAGGGAGAGGCACAAATAATTTTTGCTTTTAACTGAAAAACTTGAGTTGCACCAGGGAGGAGGCAGAGCAGCACAGGGCTTTGCAGCTGGAACCAGCAGCTGGGTTTGGTGAAAGCTGTGGGGCATGGCTGTGAGGAGCTGGGCTGGTGGAAGATTGTCCTTGCAGAGAGAGGCTTGGAATCCCTGACGTCAGCCCTCAGAAAAGTCTTTCCAGCATATGTGATCCAGCCCCATGAGTTTTCAGGAGTTTTTATTCCTGTTTATTCCATCCCCCCTCAAACTGGTCCCTCTTTACCAGAATAAGTGAAGGCTGAAATCTTTTAGGCTCTTGCCTAAAACCTTTTTGAAGGTCTCCTCTGATGCCATGCCCCCAAACGTTTATGTTCTCACAGAACAGGGACAAGAACTTTAGATGAGAATAACACAGAGGCTCCACTTGTTGCGCAGAATGGTATGAAGGAAAAAAATCTCCCGTGTGTTGTGTGTCAGAAAAAGGATGGAGCACCCCGACACAGAAGTGTGAATGAGTCAGGTGTGGCTTCACTCTGCGTTCCTGAGCCTTGGGGCAGGCTGTGTGGAGAACCGACAGCAGCCTGCTCCTGCTCTTGCTGCATTATCCATGACAACAAGTTGGCAAAGAAGATATTTCTTAGGGTCCTCCCTGCTGCAGCCTCCTGGAGGAGCCGACTGGAGCCGATGGTGCAGGACGCACTTGCGGCCAAACCTTCTCACGAAATCTGGACCCACAACCCAATGGAAGCAGGGGAAAAAGCAGATGGGAGGGCTGCTGTGGCCCCAAACACAGTTTCCATCCCATTTTAACTCCCCCTCCTGTGGCAGGCTGTTGCTTGGCAACTCTGCATCCTTGCTCCACCGCTGCTCTTCGGTCCTGCTGCTCCCCTGTGGCCCCTCCTTTGCACCAGGCCTGGGGAGAGCCATGCTCACACGTGCTCCCAGCAGCCTGGAAGCAGGGATAGCATCTCTTCCTCAGTGCCTGGAAGCAGGTGAGAGTCAGGAAGATGAAAATGTGGAGGACATCGTGCATTGCCTGAGGCATGGAGAACTCTGCTCTTCTTGATGCCTTCCTTGACTCTGCCCAGGGGCGTGTTGGCTCCCAATAGTTCAATTCTTGTTTTGTTTATGTTGTTGCTACTCCTTGTGAGCAACTGGCATCCAGAGCAGGTAATAGAAATCAGTACTTGGCTCAGGAGCAGGGATAACCTTCTTCCCACATAATTACAGTCCTTACTGGATTGCACTGGAACAATTATTAAAGAGAGGTCTGCAGAGCTTTGAAGCCATCATCATCATTATTTTTTTAAAGCCTTGTTGAAACTGTGATATTCCTTAAAATTTCCTCTTTCCCTACCACTTCTTTTCAATGAGAAGCAGTTGTGTGGACATAGACAAGCCTGCATCCAAACCCAGAGGAGTTCTAGATCTATGGCTAAAACGCTCTGACTCTTAACCCAAATAATGGAAAATCAGATTTAGAAATGAAACCGACCTCTTGACTCATCCCTCTCCTGCTGCAAGGTTATGCTGTGTACAGTGTGGCACAGCTGTTCCTATGATTTCAGTGTCCGTAATTCATTCCATCCTGTCTTGGCATCACGATTGTTCGATGCCGCGGTCTTTAACGTCTTGTCTTTGCACGCACATCAGACATGCAAAAGGGCTTCAGTTCATCTTTATTTGGAGGCTTTCAGTGGATATCTCCAGCCCCATAATGCTTGGGGTGTCGTGTTATGCTACTTCCTCTTGTGAGAACCAATTAGCACCGAGAGAAACCTCTCTGTCATTCTTCAAGCCCATGTTTTCACCCTGGGCAGTTGGCTGAAGGCTTGTGTGCTGTGTCCCCACCTTTCTTATTCACCTGTTTTGCATGCCACCCTTCCTCCCCTACCCTATTTCATATGTTAGGTGCAAACTTGCTGGTATGAATATGTGAAAATTTAAAAAAAAAAAAAAAAAAGTAAAATATATTTCTCCTGGCTTCTCCCCTCTGAAAGGAAATATTTTTCTTCTAGTTGACAGTCCTTCAAGCAGTGAGAATCTTACCTTCTCTGTTTGTTTGCAAGGTGCAATGCAAAGAGAAGTCTACAGCATCAAAAAAATAATCACTACCCTGTGTTTTGATGATGTTGCTTGAAATAGAAAAATCTGGTATTCTCTGAAGAAAACATGAATCATACACGGGCTTTAGAATCCTTCCCACAGACTGGATTTTTCCATGCCTTACTCTAGTAAGGATTTCTAAGAAACATCTTTGTCAGCTGCTGTCCTCCTTCTCTCTAATAACTTCTGAATCTGCTGTCCAGTCTCAATCCATTTGCTTGCCGAGTTTAAGTAGAATATATTTAATTCGTTGCTTTAATATGCATATAAGGGTATAAACACTCACCTGGGCAGAGGAGAGAGAGAGACTAATCCCACTCCAAGCTGTTGAAAAAATTGGAAAAAATTCATAGACATCTGACTTAGGTCTTCAGTCTTCTGACCAAATATCCAGAGGAAATTCCTCTTCCCACTGCTCCTGTGCTCACAGAACCACCTAATGGGGAAAGCTGGCTTGCTCACCTCTTCCAGATGCTACTGGAACCCCAGGAACGAGCTGCACAAGAAAAGAGTAACTTCAGGCAGGGTAAAAAAAAATAAAAAAATCCCCATTTTATGCTTTAAAGCTCAGTGTGTGTTAAGCCATCCAGAGTGTTTCGAAAGCTGCTGCTTTAATTCATGAGCATATCAAGACTGAATGGCTAATTGTGTGTGTACTGTAAGAACAGGTCATGCGAGAGAGCACATTTTTTTGCCAGATAACAATATTCCTGCACATTATCAGCTTGGAGCAGTCAATGGCTTCAAATGAAGCAAATTGTAGTTATTCCCTCACATTTTTGGGGGTGGAATAGATAGGTATCAGCAGCACAGATGCTTTCACAAGTAGTTGCATGCGGATGATTAAGATTTTGCTTCTCCATCTTGAGCATTCCCAGATGCACGGTAACAAACAGAGCTTTTCAACTGGTATCGTCTTAATGGCACTTAGAGAACCAAAAATTCCTTTTCCATTCTTAAGTGTCTCATGGAAAATATTTAATTTTTGCAGCTTGCCCTGATAAAAAAAAAATGGCTGTGAGCTTATAGATATGAGCATTAAGCTTGGTAGCCAGTGAATATCAGAAGGTTTAGCGATTGGTTTTGACAAGCATTCAACATTTATCTGAATCTCTCCAGTATCAAATCGGGCATGAAGTCTTCTGAGGAAAACCTGTTCTCACAAGGCTTTTGATTCTCCTGTTTCCAGAGTGATGGAAACTTCTAAAAAGCTTTCCCACTTCTCCTCTTTCCTTCTTAACCCCTGGTCTCTTTATCCCTCTTTGAGTTTATCTCCCTCTATTATGGGTGCAGTGACAAAGCTTTAGTTTACCTGAAAATCTGGGGAAGAGTAGTTCAAGCTTGTCATCTATGAAACAGATATGAATCAGAGAGAAGATGGAGAATATTTACCAGTTTGTTTCAGAAAATTAAGATTTGAATGCTTTGGACTATATTTCAGCCAAATAGTCACAAATTCTTTGCATATTTTCATTAAAGGGGGATAAAAAAATGCTTCTTGAGCTATTCCGGGTTTTGCTTCTTTATTGTTACTATCTCAGAGGGCTATGCTGCTTTCTTTGGTTTTGTTTCTAAACTGACTGGGACTACAATTCCTCTCTCAGCAAAACTGAAAAATTTCTAAATCTTATTAAAATGAAAGTCGTGACTAAATGTAGAACTAAATCAGTTTTCTTAGTTATAGCCCTCTCTGGTTATCTTTACCTAGTCTGCAAGATAATAACTCACATTTCCCTTTCAAATTGCTGCGCTGCAAGAAAATAGACAAGAAAACTCACGCCGGGGAAGGAGGTCAGTAACGAGGAGAGGCAGAATGATTTAGAAACTGAGGGATGACTGAGCCAAGGTGCCATTTCTCTCAGAGCCTGGGCTGATCAATCACTTAGATTCTGATTTCAGGCATGTTCATTTCTTATTGTTTCTTTTCCCTAGCTCTTCTGACTGCTGAGAACTTCCTCTCCCACCATGCTTTCCCTTCACTTCCTCTTTGCTTCCCTCCCATTCTTTCTTCCTTCAGGTGCTTTTAAAACCACTTTCAAAGCTGAAATTGCAAATGAGTTTTTTTGCATTCTGAATGACAATGAGGGGCTCTGTTTGAATAGCTGAATGCTTCAATGGCAGATATTTGACTGAGTTCCCTAAAGCCCAAAGCCTATGAAACCATCCACGATCTGAATAGAAGAAATTACCAATTACAGGGAGCTGCTACTCCTTGGAAGATTCTTTTTTTTTTTTTTTTTTTTTTTTTTTTAGTCACAATCAATGCAGACTTATTGTAGACAGACCATTTTATCTTTTTCTTTGAAGAAAGAATTTTCCTGCAAGACTGGTTGTAGGAGTCGTCCACCAGATCCATCAACTCCCAATGAGGGGAAGTGAAAACATTCAACCGCTTGGATCCTTAATTTTCAACTTCATTTTCACAAAGGCTTTCCACGAGGCAGCTCTTACTTGTATTGGTCTTCTGTGGTCATTCCTTGTGTGTTTGCCCACTCAAGGTGAGATTATGATGCAGGTGCATTGCAAAGTTGGTGTGCAGACCTCACCATCGAACCCTTCCCGTGGTTTTCAGTGGGATATTTCAACTACAAGCTGATGACTGTGTGAGATCTGGTCAGACTGATCATGCTGGTGATGTTTCTGCATGTTCTTCATGCTGGTGGCTCAGGGGAAAATGGGAACATGCGTGTCCAGAACTGTCAGAAAAATGTTCTGGATATCCCACTGGAACCTGATGGTTCAAACTCTTGGGGATTTCAGCGAGATCCTAATATCAAATCTCCTTGTGCCTCCTGCAGTACAGTGCAACCTGAAGTTGCCTGAGATGCATTTGGGGTGATCATCAGCTGATTTGAATCGTTGCTATATCTCTGTTAACTTCAAGAGGTCTTCCTCACCAAGCTGTGTGGTAGCTGCAGAAAGCAAGGATGGTCAACCCCATACAGTCAGCCAGTAGATGATCAAAACTAAGACTTTGAGACAATTTTAAGATTTTTGATCCTTAAAACTTTCAGCTTCCTGTAGAGCTGTCTTAAACAGCTTTTTAAATGCAGTTTCTGTGCATTTCAGTTCATTTAAAACAACCACAGCAGCTGCGACCTAAAAGAGTAAATCTTTCATTTGTTCCTCCGTGGCTCCAAAAGGCAAAGGGACCAACTTCCAGAGGGTATTTAACATCTTTTATCAGAATCCAACCATCTTAATTCCAGATTAAGAATTTGAGACTAGTTTAAGTTTTTTGATCCTTACAACTAAATCAGTAACTTAAAACAGTTGTGGGGGTTTTGTTTGTTTGTTTGTTTGTTTGTTTTGTTTTTGTTTTGTTTTGTTTTGGTTTGGTTTTTTTTGAGGATATAGTTATATGCAGAGTATAATTGAGATACTTTGCTGGAAAATTGTTGAATTTGTATGAGGAAAAACGAAATAATTTCCAGCCACTTAATCCAAGACATTGTAATTTAATCAAACAAAGAAAACAAAAAAACCCCCATGAATGGGGATTCTCCTCCATGACCTTGAGTAGCCTTGATTGCAGCTGAAGCCTGA
>JANEHK010001538.1:0-12419 GCA_025960845.1 Tachycineta bicolor | reverse complement strand
AAAGAATGAAAAAAGAAAAAAAAAAAAAGTTGGGAAAAAGAAAACCCAAACCATAACAGATGGAAACTTCAAAACATTCTTCCCTCCCCTGACAAACTATTAACTTTCTTTCTTAGAAAACAACATAGAAAGACACAACTGGTGATTTTCAGTCAGTTTCACTGTTTAAACATAATCTTTCATTACTTTAGGAGAAGAGTCTCTCTAGAGCCTCATGGAGACACTTGCCACAAAACAAATTAGTCCAGTGGCTCTTAATGTCACATATCTGTAACTGCCTGGAGTTTTTGCAGACTGTGCTGCTCTGTCCATTAGCAGCCTTTTTCTTAGCTACTTATGGGCCTCTCTGTGTCTGGGGTACTGTTTACGAATGCTTCTTCTAGTCTAAAATCATCTTTGTCTCAAAGGCTGAGATCTCCTTTTAACCCAGGGGTGAAGGCTTTAAAGTCCTCAATTAAATCTTAATCACATCAGTCCTCAGTTTTGATTAGAATCAGCATTTCCCCAACACAAAGATGCTACAAAGAACAGTCCATTTCTCCATAGCTTATCCCAGAAAAGTCCAGTTAAAAAATGTCCATTTCTTCAATCCCATTCCAACAATATTATCAGTTCTTTCACTTCTAATCCACTAACTTACTGTGGTGTCTGTTCTATGTACCCTCTGTTTTCTTCTCTCAGAGAATGGTTGTGCTTTAGAAGCTCCACGTTGCTAGGAAAGGTTTAAATCCGCCCAGGCCTGCAGCGGCCACGTGCTCTCTGCTCCGGGCTGCAGGGCTGCAAACAAAAACACAAACCTGTGCTGATCAGAGAAACTGGTGGACGTTCTCTCTTCCACCCCTCGGTCTCGTCCAGGACAGTCCAGCTCAGAGCTGCCACAAGCTGTAAGCACGTGGCATTGCTGAGCTGTTCTCTTTTCCTCTCCCACCGGCAGCCAAGAGAAAAGGGCTCAATCCCTGTGGGCAGCAGCTCCTGGAGGCCTGGTCAGGCCCGGCCTGGCCGCCAAGAGGGCAGCGGGGCCTGACCTGGGCCTCCCCTGCCGCCCTCGATGTTACCTGATGGTTATCTTAGAAGAAAGAGAGATCTGTTGGAGATGAGGGTTTTAAATGTGTGTTTCCAAAGTCGCATTTGGCATCTTTATTGGTTAAACTAGCTGCCAGTATCTTGGCTAGCTTTCTGATAGTTGTCCTCACCCCCTCAAATCAACTCTAAGGTCCTGGCATGGGAAAACACTCCATATTTCCCTATAACTAGAAACAAAACTGTGCCAACCCACAACACCCCCTGATGTTACTCCTCATGTTCTTTCTCGTGTTTTGTGTCCTGTTTTCTGCCACTTTTCCCATCAAACTTCCCACCCATTTTTCCTCATCTTTTCTGTCTTTTTCTGCCCTCTGGTTTCCCATGCTTTTCCCTTCAGGATTCTCACAATGTTCCCCTCACATTTGCTGCCTGTTTCTCTCTCTTTACCACTAAAGTTTCTCACTCTCTTCCCCTCACATTTCCCTTCCATTTTTTCCCTATGTTTTTCACCCTTTTCCACAATTGTTTCTTAGAATTTTCCCACTGTATTTCCTGCCTTCCCCTACTCTCACCCTCCTCTCCTATTTTCACTCACATCTTTCACCATTTCCCCTTCTGTTTCCTCACCTTTTCCCACTCAGGTTTCCTACCCTTTTCTTCCCTCCTTATCTCCTTTTGACACTTCTCTCTTTATTTCACTCCCATTTCTCCCACTTCTTACCTCACGTTTTCTGCCTTTTTTCTCCACACATTTCTTAACCCACTGGTTCCTGTCAGTGACTGTTCCTCTTCAGTAGCTGAATGGCTTCTCTTCTTTATTTCCTGCAATGCCTTATCCCAGAGAATGGGTGCCAGAGCAGCGCTCCAAGAAGCCCCTGCCTCTGCGTCCGCAGAACAGAATGTCTGGGCTCAACTTGAAGAATCTCATGAAGAGGAACCGAAACTGCACTGGACCAGTGCAATCTTGGTTTGTATTTCAATTCTCTACACTCTTCAGAGTGTTCTGAAGAAATAGGTACTCAAGGATACACATTGCAGGTGAGCAGCCACCGCACCATCCGCCTCAAGCAGATCCCATCTCTCATTTCATCAACTCACAGTCACCATGACACCTGCCTGGACAAAACCACTTGTGATGATTCTTTATGCTAAGTGAAGTCCATCTGCACAGGAAATGCTTTCAGCCCTCTTTTGGGGAAAAAAAAAAAAAAAAAAAAGGCAGTGAAAAAAAACCACCAAAGTTTTTATTTTAAAACATTCAGTCCTTGAAGTTTCTTCCTATTTTCACCTATTTCACTTGCCTTGACATCAAAATACTGCCAGCCCATGTTCCAAATTGCCTGCTCTATGTTTGTGTGCACAGAGCAAAGGTGCCCCACCATGTCTGTTCCCCAGGTGTCTGTTAATGTCCATTTCAACAGACGGCTGAAGGGGAGGGGGGAGTCTGCCTGCCCCGCACAGCTCCGGGGCTGGGGCTGGACTGCAGGGGCTGCAGATCGTGCTGGGAGGCAGAGACAAAGCCCCAGCCGCCATCTTGTGTGTGGCTGCCTCAGCACTCTGGCCACCATCTTGTTCATGGCTGCCTCAGCCTCAGCCATCCTCTTGTGTGTGGCTGCCTCAGCCCCAGCTGCCATCTTGTGTGTGGCTGCCTCAGCGTGGCTGACATCCTGTGCATTGACCTGGTCCAGCTCTGAGGTGAATGTGTTGTTGTTTTGTCAGCAGTCAGGGTCAGCACCAAGGACACCAAAACCAGCAGACCAGTCTACAGGGAATGGCACAGGTTCGGCTCAAAGCAGCCTGTTCTTACTTGTCACTGTCCTTTATCCATGAACAGGTCCCCATGGCCAGCCACAGCAAATGTCCCAAAACAGCTCCATCAGCCACTTCCTCCTGCTGGCATTGGCAGACACATGGCAGCTGCAGCTCCTGCACTTCTGCTTCTTCCTGGGCATGTCCCTGGCTTCTCTCCTGGGCAACAGCCTCATCATCAGCGCCATAGCCTGCGGCCACCACCAGCACACGCCCATGTTCTTCTTCCTGCTCAGCCTGGTGCTCACCCACCTGGGCTCCATCTGCACCACTGTCCCCAAAGCCATGTCCAGTTCCCTCTGGGACGCCAGGCACATCTCCTATGCAGGATGTGCTGCTCAAGTTTCCTTCTTCTTTTGTCTTATGTCAGTAGAGTATTTCCTGCTGACCATAATGTGCTTCAACCACTATGTGTTCATCTGCAAACTCCTGCACTACGGGACCCTCCTGGACAGCAGAGCTTGTGCCCACATGCAAGCAGCTGCCTGGGCCAGTGCCTTTCTCAATGCCCTCATGCACACAGCCAATACACTTTCCCTCCCCCTGTGTCAGGGCAATGCCCTGGGCCAGTTCTTCTGTTAAATTCCACACATCCTCAAGCTCTCCGGCTCCAAATCCTATCTCAGGGAACTTGGACTCATTGCAGTTACTGCCTCTTTGGTATTTGCTTGTTTTGTGTTCATTGTTTTCTCCTAGGTGCAGATGGTTGGGGCTGTGCTGAGGATCCCCTCTGAGCAGGGATGGCACAAAGCCTTTTCTACCTGCCTCCCTCACCTGGCCGCACTCTCCCTGGTTCCTCAGCACTGGCAGCATTTGCTTACATGAAGCCCCCCTCCATCTCCTCCCCATCCCTGGATCTGGCTCTATCAGTTCTGTACTTGGTGGTGCCTCCAGCCCTGAACCCCCTCATCTAGAGCCTGAGGAACCAGGAGCTCAAGGCTGCAGTGTGGGGACTGATGATTGCATCATTTCAGGAAGATTAAACTGCTGGCCAATTTCTGCAAATCACCTGTAAGAAAGGTAAATTTTCATACTTCTTGGTTTCATTTTAGAGGCTCTTTTTCTTTGTTTTACTTTTTTAATGTTGTCCACAAAGAAGTGGTGACAAACAGGGGAAAAAAAAGGAGGGAAATGTGAGGGGAAGAGAGTGAAAAACTTTACTGGCAAAGAGAGAGAAACAGGCAGCAAATGTGAGGGGAACATTGAGAGAATGAGAGACTCCTGAGGGGAAAAGAGTGTGAAACCAGAGGGCAGAAAAAGACCGAAAACATGAGGGGAAAAACGGGTGGGAAGTTTGATGGGAAAAGTGGCAGAAAAAAGGACACAAAACATGAGAGGAAACACGAAAAGTAACATGAGGAGGAAAGAATGAAAAAAGTTAGGGGAAAAGTGTGAGAAATATGAGAGAGAAAGGGTAAGAAACGTGAGGGCCAAAGCGAGAAATGTGAGGGGAAAACTTGGAGAAAAATTACTGAGAAAAGGAGAGAGAAACAGGAGGGGAGAAAAGGGCAGGTTAAGTGAGAGAAAAATGGTGAGAAACAGGAAGGAAGAAGAACCCTGGCAACAGTGGGAAGGTGGGGAAATGTGAGAGGTAGAGGGAGGAAAGGGAGATGTAAGAGGTAGAGGAAATATGTAAAAAATGGGAGGGAAACATGACAGGAAAACTGAGACTCGAGAGGGGGAAGGGGTGGAAATGTGAGAGTGAAATAACAGGAAATGTGAAGAGAGAAAAGGAAAGAAGGCAGTATTGGCATAACAGCTGAAATAATTCCTAATACATTCCTCCATGGTTTTTCCCCATTGATTGCACAAGCCCAGGGCTTCTCTGTGTATACATGTCCACCTCTGCCTTGATTCCTCTTTGGAAGCAGTAGAAGTGGCAGGATGTGCCCACCAGCAGGAGCTGCTCCAAGCTGGCAAGGCGACAGGCGGTGCTGATTTCCAGAGCCTTGTGTCTCCCAGGTGAAGCCAAAGCAGGAGTGGGTTGAGGGGTGCTGCTGCTGCTGCTGCTCTGTGCCAGAGAGCCCTGGCTGGGCAGGGCATGGCGCCCACTGAGCTGCGGGATCTTTCTGCTGCCACAGCTGGGCACACCTGGCAACAAATCCTGATGACTTGTGGGCAAACCAAGGGGTTTGTGGAGGCTGCATTGCTCTGCACACACCTGGGCCACCTGCAGCAGAGCAGAGCTTTGCCCCCCAAAAAGGATAACCCAGGGGAAACATCTGGAAAAGTTTTCATTTTCATCATTCAAGGGAAGGGACTAAAATGAAATTTACCAAGCAGGGTCTGATCCCCAGTGCCGTCTCAGTGTGAGAAAGGAGGTGATGAGGAGAGCATCTAAGTTCCCTGGTACCCAGCCAAAGGGAAAGGGGACACGGTTCACACTGGGCTGGGAGAGGCAATAAAAAGCAGCATTCTCTTGGAGCGTTGTGTGTGTGTACAGCTCTTGGGAGAGTGAGATGCACACCCAGCTCAGGTGAATCCTTTTTAAGGAACAGTTCTCTTTTGCTTTGAGGACTTTGTCCCCATTTAATGTCATCTAAAAGTTGGCTCCTCTCTAACACCTCTCTCCCAGCAGCTCAGGGCTGCATTCACAGTGCTTGCTGTGTGCCAGACAGCACGAAGCAGGCTGGCCTGCTGCCCCTGAATATTTCTGCAACACACTCTGCATTTCACACCTTTGCTGTGGCTCAGTGCAGAACTCCAGGATTGCTGGTGCTTCCTCCCAGAGCTGTGTGAGGCACTGGCTCCTGCAGATGTGACCTGACAAGCTGTCCCTGCCTCACACTGGCCTCGCTTCCCCTGGCAGAAGCGCCGTGCCTGAAGGACGCTGCCCTGGGCTGGAGCCTGCGGAGCAGCCTGGCTCCCTGCCCCTGAGCCCAGAGTGCTGCACACACTGCTCACCTTTCCCAGCAGTTACAGGGCAGCTGGCACAAGAGTAGGAATCCTCAGCCAGGAATGCAGCCCTCAGCTGTCGTTTGCCTTTCTCTCCTCCTGTGCACACTCCAGACGGCCAATGCCACCAGTCTGTGCTGTGCCCAGCACGGCTACGCTTCCCCTCGGGAGCAGCCAGCTGCCACTTGGACTCTGAGAGTGGAGGATTCACCTGGCTGCACCAAGAGGCACCCAGGGCTGGGCTGCTGTCTCTTGAAGCTCCAAGGGCCTCATTGCAGCCTGCTGCTGCCCAGGCTCAGGCTGTTCTGCGCTCTGCCAGGGCTCTGCTGGGTCTCCAGCCTGGGTAAGATAGAGCCGAGTCTCATCTCGCAGCCCCTGACAGCTCTGCACCAGCTCTGCACCTTTCCGTGCAGCCTCCCTGATCTTTGTGCTTCCTCACTTGAGCAAAACTCTCCTCCAGCCAAAAAAGATTGCACTTTGGGATACAAATCCAAGTGGCAGGAACACAAATGCTCTCCAGTCATAGCTCAAGGCCTGTCCCTACACAGGGTATTTGGACTGCCCCACTCCTCCTTTTGTTCTGCCTGCAAATGCCACTGCCCTTTCTGCCTCAAACACAAGTGCCACAGCTGGGTAAACCCCAGCCAGTGGGCCATGTTCTAAAGGCACTGTGATCTGGAGAGGATGATTGAAGAGCCTTCCCCACTTTCAAACAATACCAAAGAAGCCATGAATGTACCTTTCCAGCTCTAAGAAAAAATGGACAATTCAGAAGGAAATGTTGAGCTTAGCCAAAGGTTCAGAAGGAGAAGAATCTTCCAAATGAATTGAGGTTTCATAAACTTTATCTACAATCCTGTGCTATAATCCTATGCTACAATCTCAGCTACAATCCTACTCTACAACCCTACTCTAAACTGGTGATGGACAAAACAGTTATAAAGTGATTGTCACATTCTATTCTTCTCCTTCCGCATCTTCACTGAAATGATGAGTGGCACCAGACTGGAGGCAGGCTTGGCTGATGTTACAAATGGATGCTGCACAAAGGAAAGAAAAAAACCACCAAGGAACCATTAGCTTCCAAGGGAAGAGGCTCAAAGGCAGGGTAATATATTTTTAAATGACAAGGGGATTGAATCAGAGTAAGTCTAAAGAGTGTGGGGCAACTTGCTCCAAGAGCTGCTAAGTGCCCCAGCCCTGGAAATATTTCAGCTCTGAGCATCCTGATCTCTAGAAAGATATCCCTGCTCATTGCAGGCCACTTGCACCAGATGACTTTTACAGGTCCCTGCCAGCCCAGCCCAGTCTAGGATTCCTCACTGTTCTCCTTTGAACAGCACCAAGAGTGGAGCTGAGGAGGAGAGGGGCTCATCTGATGCCTTGCACTTCAGTGGAGGAGGAGATCATCCCTGGGACACTGTTTCAGCTGCAGCCCCTTGGCATTTTACCTGCAGCAGCTCCTTGGCAGACCAGCGCCGTGCCTCGTCTCTCTGCAGGCAGCAGCTCAGGAAGTCACGCAGAAAAGGCGAGAGGAGCTTGGGCTGCCGCAGCTCTGGGATCCCTTTGGTGGCTATCAGGAGTTGAGCCTGGAGAAAAAGGAAACACCAGTCTTTCACCTGCTTCTTTCATGTCTGGAACTGCTCTCCCAGATGCCATTGTTTAAGCTCCACTCTGCAGTGGCACTTTCTGCCATGGCAGACAGGCAGAGATGACTTTCCTGGACTAACAAAAAAACAAACCCCGATGCAGCCACAGCTTTTCCAACAATGTCCAGCAAATCTTGCCTTGGTAGCTGATTTCATTGAGTGACCTCAGTAGTGGAAACTACATCAGCAAAAGCACATTTCCTTCGCTGAGGATTCACTTCACTGCCTTGACAGGCTATTTGGAAGAGGGGCTTTGCTA
Source organism: Tachycineta bicolor (assembly GCA_025960845.1). Classification (NCBI taxonomy): domain Eukaryota; kingdom Metazoa; phylum Chordata; class Aves; order Passeriformes; family Hirundinidae; genus Tachycineta; species Tachycineta bicolor. The sequence goes on along the minus strand of JANEHK010001538.1, from coordinate 4,784 downwards.
TACTAACTCACTCTACTATTTCCAAAGATTCTTACATGAAAAGCATCTCTGCAGTGCTTGTTGGTCCCTAAAGCACACTTGCTATAAATCAAAAAGCATCAAGCTTTTTGCTTAGATCTTGTAAACAATGGTAATTGAAAGGAAAAAAAGGAAATCCCTCAGTTATTCTTCAGATGAGGAATGAAGCATTTGGTGTCCCATCTTCAACACAGGCACAATAAGATACATGCACAGATGGATTGGGACAAAAATGCCTCTTTGGGCACACAGGAAACACCTGCAGCTCTGTCTCTCAGCAGACTGCAAATCTGAGCTTTCCACTTTTGGTGGTGAATCAGAAGATGGAGAAATGCCATCCCTGTGGTAGCCCTCTGCTCATTTGGATCCTCAAGTCAATGCATGAATGCTCTGCCCCTCCTAGAAAGTGCCAGGAAACAAAGGGGTGCTTTTGGCAGGCTCTCCACATCCCCAGGCTTCAGCTTGGTGACATGGAGAAAGTGGATGGGTTAGGAAAGAAATATGGTCACTATGTGTTTTAGCAACACTGCACAAGGAGCACCAGAGACTCTGTGGCCTTCACAGCCTCATGTCCAGGTTCCAGGCAAATTTCCCTGTGGGAAAATGGGCATGCACTTCTTCTCTCAAAACCACTGCTTTAGAAACTTTGTGGCATATGGGTTTCTCTTTTTCATTTCAGGACAGATAACACCGGTTCTAAGATGCTTGTTTCCTGTTAGTAGGGCCATCAACACAGACAAAAGAGCTGGAACAACTTCTAAGCCAAAGCCAAATGTTGCCTGAGAATGGAGAATGTTTGTGGGGGGTGAGGCTTGAGTTACACCACTGGTGCAACCCAAACTACAGCAGATGCTGGTGTGCTGCAGGGACATTTTCACCAAGAGACCTTGGTGGAAGTAGTTCCAGCAGATGGCAATGGGATTTTGTCCAATGGCCCACAGAACGTGGGACAGGTGAGAAAGACAGAAGGCTCAGCGAATATTTACACCTTACCGAGAGAGGACTGTGAGTCTCGTAAGGAATTTCTTGTTCCACCATTTCAATGGCCACAATTCCAAAAGACCATATGTCCGCTTTGGGGCCATATAACGGACCTTGCACCACTTCAGGTGCCATCCACCAAGGAGTCCCAATCACTGTGTTCCGTCTACTCTGCTCAGGGGTGAGTTGAGCAGAGTAGCCAAAATCAGCTGGGGAGAAAGCATAAGACTGTTTTCATTTGAATGCTGTGCAATTAAGAAAGCAAGCAAAATAATTTCCCAGAAGAAGTTTGAGAATGCACTGTTGAATCCCCTGGACAGCTTTCCCTGCTCTTTTTCCTCTGGACTTTAGCCAAGGAAATATGGCACCGGCTACTTCAATAATCCCCACATTTTTAACAACGCCTCCAGCAGTGGCTTTTTGTTCCCCTGAAGCTTTAGACTTGCAGCTCCCTCCCTCTGGAAGGGACATACGCAGAGCAATGTCACTCTGGAATGGTTATTCCTTGCAATACATCTGTGCACATTGCAACCATGTGGTCAGCTCACAACAGGGCAGCAGGGGTCCCTGCACTGCCACCGGCACCATTTTTGGGGGGCTGGCACTCACTCCAAAGCAGCCCCACACCCCACATCCCTGGAACACTGCACCTGACCAAGAAGAGACTGACCCAGCTTGACAGAGCCATCGGTTCTCAAAAGGATGTTGAGGCTCTTCACATCTCGGTGCATCACATGGTTCGAGTGAAGAAAGTCCAGTCCTTGCAGGCACTGAGAGAGAAAACAAACAGGAGGGCAAACATCAGTGATGAGATTTTATCCCACTAGAAAGGAAACAGCTCTCAAGGATTCCCTCTCCAGGGGAATGGGGAGTAATGGCAGAACACAGTGCCAGTGAGAGGAAGAGCCTGCTGCTCCACCCCAAGCAGAGCAGCACCTTTCTAAAGAAAGGCATTTCAGCTTTTCAAAGAGCAACAGCAACTGCTGGTGTAGACTCTCCCCTGCAAAGCAGCCAGAAGGACTGCTGCTGCAGTGGATGTGTTCAGAAGAAAGAAGCATTTTGGCTGCACTGCAAACCTTTTCAGCTGAGGACTGAGAGAAATGAGTCTCTCTTTTTTCTTTGCTGTTCGTTTCAAATCCTGCCACTACTAGCTTTGCTTTTACAGTCAAGAAATGCAGTGCAGACAGGAAAATGTTTAGAGAGGCAAGGTGGAGAAGAGCAAATACAAGAGACGGAGCTGAAAATGCAACAGCAGGAGAGATAAGAGTGCAAGAAGAGAGTCCATTGAGTGCAGGGGCACTGGCAGGCAGTTCACTTGAGATGCTCCTGCTTGTCCAGACCATACCAACAACACAGAAACAAAGCCTGGCCCATGGAACCGCTCCTGTTCTGAGCCCATTTCCCAGACAATCCTGCCCAAGCCCTTGGAAGCACAGGTGGGATCCCTCACCTCCCGACTGACAACTGCAATCTCGTCTTCAGACATGTGAGTCTCAGAGATGACATCGTACAGAGTGCCTCCATCCATGTACTCCATCACCAACCAGAGTTCCTCATGCACAAGGTAGCTGAAAGAAGGAAACAAGGCCATGCAGATGAACATGCATGCCTACGTTGGGTTTTTGCTCAATTCTTGTTTCCAGGTCCCTTTTGCACAGAATGAAAGGAATAGACATTCCCTCTAGGCTCTGCATTGTTTGCAGTCTGTGCAGTCTCAAGGAGAATGGCACAGCTGTGAAAAAGGAGAAGTCTTAGATGGCCAGCAAGTGAAAAGTGCAGTTTACTATCAGCCAAGATTAAAAACCTGTCACACATGGTATTTTTGGAACTAAGCAGCTAATGGCATGGACAGCCGTGGAAAAGAGGGGCAACAATGCAAGGGAACTCCTCCCTAGGACAGTTCATCAGCATTTAAGGAATTTTGAAAAATCAATCCTGGAACAACATGGAGGCAGGGAACTTACAGGGTATTGGCTTACTGTGGTTGGGTTGATCCAGGTTTTTGAACAATTTTCCAACTCTGTGTTGAAAAGCCAGGGAAGACTCATGCACACAAAATGCACTCTCTTCCCATCCATTGGAGATGAGTAGAGGAATAATAATTAGCCAGTAATTGCGAGCTTTTTTCCTGCCATTGTCCAAAGTGGGTTTTTAACCTTGCATGTTTTTAGTATGTAAACAACCATTCATGGGATGAGACCAGGACCACTCACCTGTCTAAATATTTCACAACACAGGGACTCCTATTCCTCTTCATGACCATGATTTCCTTAACAGTTAATTGCCTGCTGCTCAGATCTTCAAGATTTATTTTCTTGATGGCCACCTACAATGATATTGAAAATCAGTAGCTTTACAAGTTGGTGGCATGAGAGCACAACACACATGGAGTGAGTGATTTTGCAATGACACAGCCGAGCAGTGCCATCGTGCCTTGTGATTAGACAAAGGAGTAATTAGGAACTGACATTCCAACAGCTCGTTTCTCTGCTCCTTTGGGAGCAAGTTTCCGGACATGCAGCCACTGATGTTTTGCCTTGTCCACATTTAAGAATCCTGTCTCAACTATCACCCACAAAGCTCTGACCACACTGTTTCTCTGTCAGCAGTTCAGAAGAAGTAAAGCGTGCCTTGGTACTCTGTGGATGCATCTTGGGCTGTAAATAGGGCTTAGGGCTTTTAGGGACACCCTGCAGATCTCTCCCTACGTGCTGTTCCCAAGAGCAGCACTGCAGGTGCCTAAGGAATTCCCAGGAACATTCAGATGTATTTGCTGGCAGTTGTCAGAAATGAGAATTCAGGACTCTGAAGCCGTAGCCCCAAAGAGCAGTGAGATGCTCTAAGGCATCACCTTTGAGCAATTGAGAGCGAGGGAGAGCGTCCTTCCCTGAAAGGAACCGCTGCCCTCCTTGCCTTCCTTCTGGCAGCTAAGAAGGACAAAGACTGTCCCAAATGCAACTGGCAGGCTGGCACCAGTCTGTGCTTCTTGTGCCTCTGCAGCACAGCTCTAGCCAAAGCTCCAGACACAGCTGACACTAGAGAGGAAAGCCCTCTCTAGAGAGCAGCAGAATCTGCAGGGGCTCTTGACATTTACCTCTCCTCCTGTGGCAGTGTCGACCGCTCTACAAACTTTTCCAAAACCCCTAGAAACAAAACAGCAGCAAAGAAAGGAGAAGCCATTTAGATCTGGGAGTGAAAGCCAGCTGTCCTGGATTATGTAACCTAAAAATGTGGATTCTATTTCATCTGTTGAAAGCTGTTTTTGGGAGATATTTTATCCTTCTAAATCCAAGGGGGAGGGGGGCAGATGCCTTCTGATAATGGCCCAGCCATTAAACCCGGGTGTGGCAGTGTTTCTTATCTCTTTCACTACCCCTCCATCTTCCAGGGGGACATCTTCTGATAAATGGACCATTAGGGCCCACCAATGACATGACACATTCCATCATCCCATTGGGAGATGCTCCACCCAGTGGGGGAGGAGCCAGCTGTTCCTAGCTAGATAAAAACTGGGACTAAAGGACTCGAGGCATAGAGGTTTGTTTCCACTGGATTCCCAGAGGAAGACTGGACCCATCTCATCACCACTGGACTTTCTACAGGGCCATCTCTACTCCACAGAAACACATCTGCTACTCCAGGAGGACTTATTTGGACTGCTTCCAACACCCTGACCAACAGGGTGCCAGGTTGTATACCTGACTCTGTCAGGGTTTTTCCAGGATATTTGGGTTGCTTCCTTGCTTGTTTTTTTCTGCTACTACATTTGTTTTGCTGTGTTTTGC
>JANEHK010001535.1:0-12425 GCA_025960845.1 Tachycineta bicolor | reverse complement strand
TCTTTCTTTCTTTCTTTCTTTCTTTCTTTCTTTCTTTTCTTTCTTTTCTTTCTTTTCTTTCTTTCTCTTTTTCTTTTTCTTCTCTTTCTTCTCTCTTTCTTTCCTTCTTTTTCTCTTTTCTCTCTCCCCCTTTTTCCTTCTTTTTAATAGAGAACCTTTTCCTTTGGCAAAGTGCAATACATTCAAAGAGTCTTATAAAACAAAGCTTTCAGTTCTTGGTCAGCAACAAACTCATCTTTGTTCATGCAGCTCTATTAAGGAAAGAAGGCCAATTTTATGCAGGTTTCTATGGTCTGTAGCACAAAGGCATCTATCTGCATGCAAGCTATCTGGCAGCCACACAGCAGACTGTGAGATCATCTATTTTAGCAATTGCCAGCTGCAATGAAGGACTGTAAAAAATTATGAACTGGTTTATATAATGTTTGGGGTGGTGGGGGTTTTTTTTGGTTTTTTTTTTGTTTGTTTTTTGGTTTTTTGGGTTTTTTTTGTTTTTTTTTTGTGGCGGTTTTTTGTGGTTTTTTGTTGTTGTTGTTTGTTTTTTGTTTGTTTGTTTGTTTGTTTGTTTCCCCCCAAACAGGTGGCACTACAGATTTATGTATTGTTTTGAGGACAGATAACAAGTGCAGGTCATGGGGTGCCTTCACATCTAGATCTCAGGATCTGGTCTGAATTTTCCCTGTGTCTAGGTCTGCTTTCATTGGACACTAATGTCATCTATCTTAAGCAGGAAGTGATGCTCGACTGCTTTATCCCTGGGGTTTTAACTGTTGTGTAAGGAATTCTGGCCCTTTATTTGATGGACTTTTACTGTGCTTTTGCTACCATCCACTATTATTCCACAGTGGGTGGCCAGCTATTTAACACTTGCCAGTTGCATCATACACTGCCCATAAAGACCACATACTGTAATTTCACAGCATGAAGAAAATGAGAATATTTCAGAATATCTTCTCATAGAAGAGAAAGATGTTTTTCAAAGAAAACTAGAAAGTAACTGGAAGGACTTTTATACAGAAAGATGAGCTGCCCAAGGCAGGCTGCATACCCTGATCTAAAACACAGTGGACTGACTCTCTTTCAATCCAGCTGGATTTGTGCTGCAGATGGGCTTATAAAAATGAAGGGTCTGGGCTGCATTTAGATACATAGTTCAGTGCATTTCCTTGTTTATTAGCATAGGTAGAGGAGAAGTGAGTGTCTGAGTAAGGAAAGAGTCAACCAGAAAGTGATTTCCTGAGAGACAGTTTTGCTGTTGTGCACAGCGCCCACCTTATGAACAGATGAACAAGATACCATAGTAAGGTATAGTGGGGAATTATGTCAACCCCTTGTGCAAAAAAATCACTGAGCTTGTTTTTGCCATGCAGTGACTTCCAGCAAGACTGGCACTCTCACTGAAGGAGAACACCTCAGGGTTGCTTCTCCATGTAGTTAAATTAGCACTTCCCTAAATTTGAAGGCTAAGCATACGGTGTTAGAAGTATTCTCCTGAATGTATCAATGCAAAATTCTAAAATGGTAAAGCCATGAGGCTTAGAATTAGTTTTCACATATTTTCTGAATATCATGGCTTTTTTTTTTTCCTTTAACTAAAAACCCTTGAAAAACATAAAAGAGGATAGAAAAAAGCAGGATGATAGTCATACTTCCTATTGTATGTGATATATATTTATCTGAAAAGCAAAACCAATATAAGATGCTCCTTTTCAAGGGTGTTTGAATGACAACTTTATTACACAGGAATAGAAAAGATTTACAGCTTTTGTTTTCTAGCAGCAGCATTTTGGAAACAATAGTATTCTATAAATAGAGAATAGTGTGTATTTTTTGTTAAAGCAGGATATTCAGCTGCAAGTAGTTTGACAGAAAAGCTCACCATATTAATGAAAACAAAGTCTTTATATCCAACATATTCTGACTTAAATAGTGTGGTTCTGCAATCAGTCCAGTGATTCTTCACCAAAGACGTGCCTTTTGGATCACAGCATCTATTCTCAGCTACAGAGTAATAGGTGTAGAACAAATGAATACATCATATTTACAGAACCACATTGAAGCAGGAATTTTACAAAGCATGACATTTATTGCTGTAAAAAGGTGACTGTCTCTTGATCCCTCTCCATACGATAATCAGGCTTTGATTTAGGTTATACTCCTGTGATGCCCTAAGCAGTAGAATTGCAGAATCACTATGTCGGAAGAGACCTTCAAGACCATTGAGTCCAACACATGCCTTAACACCTCAACTAGATCATGGCATAGAGTGCCACATCCAGTCTTTCTTTAAACACATCCAGGGATGGTGACTCCACCACCTCCCCAGGCAGACCATTCCAGTACTTTATCACTCTTTTGGTGAAAAACTTTTTCCTGATATCCCACCTATATTTCACTTGGAGCAGCCTGAGACTGTGTCCTCTCGTTCTGCAGTTGCTGCCTGAAGAAAGAGACCAACCCCCACCTGGCTACAACCACCCTACTGGAAGTTGTAGAGACTGATAAGGTCACCTCTGAGACTCCTGAAACACATTATTACTTTGTAGCAATACTACATCTTTAGTTTTTATTAACATTAATGTTTACTAGCCTCAGCCCAGAGCAGCAGATGTTGCATAAATGCTTGTGGGAACTCTGTATGCATTTGAGAAGATGGGTTCTCCCATTGGTTTTAGCATTTCTTATAAAAGCCAAAAAATAAGCCTTGTTTTGTTCCCAAATATGAAAGCAAATTCATGCCTTCAGTAACACCTTTGTGAGTGGGTGAGAACTGAGCTATATATAAAATGAATTATTTAGCCACCTACACACAGATTTAGATGGATGATTAACCCGTTAGTGCATTCTTAATGATTTGTAGTTGTAACACACACACACACACACGTGTATGTGTGTGTGTGTGCGTGTGTGTCTGTGCATGCACACCAAGAGACACAGCTACTCAAAAACTTGGGTAACCTGACATAAGTAGAAGAAATTAAGGAATACAAAGAATCACAGGCTCTCAGTAAGCATTCTGTTTGGAACTATATTAAAATACACACCTGTGTGTAGGAACATTCGGAGTAATATTTCAGAGAATTGAAAAATTCGTAGCTATCTCTAAGGATAAAGCAAATTTTCAAGAAAATGCATTCACATGTCCATTCAGGGAGCTGCTGTGTAATTGTTGGAGGACCTTCTGGGTGAAGTTCTCTTTAGGCTATGAGTCAAAATACCTCTCATGAGTTGAATTTACATATTTATTAGGTCTGAGGTCCCATGATTTCATTTGCTAATTGTGAATTACTATAAATTAATCTTCTGTCACCTGTCAAGTAAGCCTTCATAGGAGGCTACCTGCCTGCTACATGGAAAGTAAGAAAAATTTGACTGTACTTAACCTGCAAAGGAAGAGCCACCTAAGCCTCATATGCAGAGCTTAGCAGGATAAGTAGAGCAGTTATCGCTGCTCACCTGTAATGAAGTAACTATTAGGCTACAATAACCATGTATGTCATTTTTGACACGCACACTTAGAAACATAAATCCAATAGGACCTTTATGATTATTGTAGCCTGATAGTTACTTCATTGACTTTTTTTTTTTTTTTTTTTTTTTTTTTTTTTTTTTTTTTTTTTTTTTTATTTTTTTTTTTTTTTTTTTTTTTTTTTTTTTTTTTTTTTTTTTTTTTTCCCAACAGTAATTGAGGCACTTCTGAATATTTTACTTTAAGCAATGATAATTACTTCCAGCTTTACAGGAATCAATCTATCCTGGGCTTTTACATTGTGCTGAAGGGTGCATTTTACTCTTGGATCTAGACACTGTGAAGACCTTATGATAATAATCTCTAAAGCTTCTTTGCAATGTAGTATCTTAGAAAGGAGAAAAAAAATCTTCAGATAGAAGGAAGATTTCATTTCCTTTGGAGTTTTTAAGTGATAAGTTAAATTCCATGGGAATAGCAGTATGGAAAACAGATACATAAATCAGGATGCAGTATATTTCAAACCCAGTATATGGAGTCCAGAGGTCAGTCGAGTTTGCTGATCTCAGATGCTGTTCTCCTGATCTCAGATGCTGTTCCCCTGATCTCAGATGCTCTTCAATTTGCAATGAAAGAGTTATATACCCTGTAGCCATTGGTTCTCTTACTCTGCTAGAGAGAAAGATACTATTTGAATATCTACATATTGGTATGTACCTCATAAATTATGTTCAAATAAATGCAAACTTTGGTTCGGACCAGTAGTTTCAAAGTTCTATACAACTGCCCTAAGAATGTAGAAATCCATGATCTGATTTACCCATAAAGGAAAGGCATGTCCAGGCTGATTGTGTGATTAAACTTCTGCTAAGGCTTGAAACAATGTTATGTTAGTCTTTAACAATCTGTTTTTCATTAAGTGATAGAAATTGTGTATCAAGGTGATGCTTGGAAAGAAAAAGGAATGAAGGTAATGTCTCCAAATGAAGTTTTAATTTATGCAAGCAATTAAGTTATCCTTTGTTTTAGTATATGAAACAATCTGTTCATATCTGCGGGTAGCGTAGTACAGCATAATTTGCCATTGTTTACTTAACACCAGATATCCTGTGCTATTTGGAAAACATATGTCAAGCACAGAATTTTTATTACCCTTCATGCACAGGAAGTTCAAACTGCCTGACCAGGGTAATGTGTACTCTATTTGGTGTTATTTTAGAGAATAATAGCATCTCACTCAAATTTTGCATAAATCTTATGGATTTAAGGAAGTCAGTATATCTCAGATCTGGAAGAGACCACATCTAAAGATCAAACAGCATGGAATTAATACTTCCTTCTGCACCAGAAGAACCAGGAAAAATTCTTCCTCTCAAATCTGAACTTCACAGTAAGCCCAGCCTTTCAGGGGATGTAGGTAGGTTCAAAATGAGGCTCTCACAGGATCTCCATAGACAAAAAGAGCAGTGAGTGCTTTGATACTTGTCAGATACAACTGTTCCAAACAGTTAAGGGCAGAAATATTATCCAATTTTTATAGGTGATATTGTGAGAGGCTTTTAAGGCTGTGGGAGAAGTTTTCGTGCCCGAATTCCATGAGTCAAAAGATGTGTTTGGACACCTGGCTTCTTAAAACCAGGATGGTGATTCTTCAGATGATTTGCCTTGGCTGAGTTTCATGATGTCTTCACAGTAAAACTTCCGCTTTCCACTACCCACAGTACTTTGCATTTCCTCAGCATTTTGCAATGGTCACATTGCAGCTCAACTGTTATTTGGTCAAAAATTCTTTGTTCCTTACTGTCAGATGACAGAGCACGTATTTATAGAGCAGCTTAACAGCACTATACAGGGAGTTGGAGGCTTTGATGTGCATTTGAGGGACCTTTTTGATCCTATTAAGGACTGTTTTCTAGAGTTTTAATTGCTACCAGTTCAGCTAGATGTAAACATTAAAACTTTCATTGCAACTAATAGGGTATGATACTTCTATATTTATTTTCTCACAGTGAAGACATTACATTAAAGCAGATTACACTTGCCACCTCTAATGAAAAAAGTAAAAGTTTATGAAGTGTTCATATGTACAGTGAGGTAATTGTTAATAAATTATTTTCATTATCAAAATAAAATCAAGATACAACTTAAATATTTATAGAAATATAAATATACATATTAAAAAAACAAAAACATAAGAGATCAGTAGATGCAATCAGTCTTTAATTTAGCAGGCAAAGGCAATATCCAGAAGTTAAACCAGATAATTAGGTAGAGGATATTTTTAGCTTTTTTATGTGCTAGCTGGAATAAATCTACTAGGGAAATTATGCCTGAGTCAAACTTCAAGCCTTGCTGGCATGCTTGATTCACTATAGTGGTGTTAGTGATCTGTTGTCTCTCTTGGTTCTAGAGTAAGGGATTCTCTATCATCCATGATATTCTATATTACTTTGCCTAACTTTCTCACCTCATTCAACAGGTGGAATATCAGTTATCCATTAGTTCTCTATCTCTTAGGGGAAAGAATCACTGGATAATATTCTGTAGTCTGTGTTGGGCAATGGGTCATGCTGCCTTTTATGTCTCAGGTTTCGAGACATCTGAATGACGAAAATTGTAATCCATCCTGTCTAACTTCAGACATCTGGGGTGCTATGTCTATGCTGAAGCTAACTGTCCATGGCTCCACTTATGCCAAGTAGCCATTTTCAGGATGTGAGTCATCATTCTATAATGTGAATGTGAGCAAAAATGAATAAAAAACCATAAATGCAAAACATAATGTAAATTTTGGGGAAGTAAATGTGGTTACTGGAAAACTCTGACATTTGATGGTTTTCTATTTGTTCAATTAATTTCAATTTATGGCAAAACTATTAATGGAAGGTCAGAATTTCTTTGATCTTGAGGAATTTGGCAGTCAGAAATGCACAATTTTAAAATTAATTGCCATAGGACTTGGCAGCTGTTCCACTGAAAAGAGGAGCCTCTCATTGTCTTCATTTGATTTAGGAATGCATTGTGGCATCTGATTTTTGAAACACACTTTGCACATGCAGTTGCCAACAACTTAAGTCAAATCTGATATGCACCTCTGAAATATGGTTCATGTGTTGGGGTGCAGTCTCCTCAACAGACACAGGGTCTGATAAATGTATGAGTAGGGTGTATTGTTCCTTCACTTACACCTCACACCACTTAATATGAAATACCTGCTACACATTTATATCATCAATAAAAGAGCAAGCAGTTTCTGATTCAATCTTCCTAGCCTGATGAGACTTCAAAAATTAGTCATGGTCAATTATTACTCACCAAATACTACAACTGGTGTGCAATGTGCGGCTCGAAGCCACAAAAGGTTCCCAAAAAGCTGGAAGAACTACTTGGGGAGCATGTGGCCAAGGAATCTCACGCAGGTACGTGAGTCATGAAACGTAGCCCACCCACACAGAGACACAGACACGTCAGGCTTGGCGTTTGCTGTGGAGTCTCCAAAACACAGGACTCCACAGGCCAGGGCTGCAATTTTCTCCCTTGGACTCAAAAATCCCATCGGAGTGCTGCGAAGAAGCCCTCTGAATGGCAAGTTGCTCCCAGAGAAGGTGACCACATGCTCGTGGAAATATGACCCTGGGAACAGAGACTGGATGCTCTTTTTGCACCAAAAAGAGTCAGTCTCAGGCAAAAGGAGTGATTGGGAAAGAAAGGAAATGAACGCTGGAATTTTGGTGAGTACCACTTTTGGTTTTCTAAGGAAAATCTTTTCCAGAGGTGATGTTCCTCAGGGAAAAGGATTTTTTTTCTTTTTTGGGGAAGGTTTTTGCTTTCAGAGTGAACCTTCAAAGTGCTTTAATAGCACGCTTCCTTCAGCAGCATGGAAAAGGAAACTGTTTCCCCTTTTGGCTTTTTTTTCTCTCCAGCAAGGTTTTTTTTCCTTTCAGTTTCTCAGTCACAATAAAGAGGACACAGAAACTCAAAATCTGAGCCACAAATAGGTGCAAAACTGTCTGTGTCTCAAAAGAGAGTCTATTACCAAAATTTATATGCCTTGGGTGATGGCGAGACCCATTATTCAAAGAAACAGCTGAAAAAATTAACTCTGGGGTTGTTTTCTCAGTTTCCACATTTTTCATTAGAGCAGATAAGCTCCCCAGAATTTTGGGAGGCTATAACAAAAAAAATAGTTGAATCTGTCTCTAATAATAAAGAAGATGCAAATTTTGCTTTTTATAGCTTAAAAATTAAATTTGCATTGCAAAAGCAAATTAAAAAGAAAAAAAAAGCCAGTTCTTTGTGAATTTTCCCCAGCTTGTACCTTCGCAGGCAGTCCGAGTGCTCAAACCTTCCATCTCGGTGGTGCCCAGGTGGGGGAGTCACAAGATGGAGGGGATTCCTTTGTCCAAAATGGCCAAAGCCATGGGCTCCTGAGCCATGAGGAGTCTTTCCCTTTGTCTGTCCCTCCTTCCCACAATTCCTTCTTCTCCCCAGACCCCTCCTTCCCTTCAGTGCCGCCCTCAGCGCTGCCCTCTCCTCTGACTCCGCCCCCTACCCTTAAACCTCCACCCTCCAACTCCTCCCCGTGTGACTCAAGCCTCCAGCCCCTTCCTGCCCCTGGTTCCCACGGTTTCCCCACCCACAGTCCTGGTTCCCGCACCCTGGAGGTAGGCAAGGAGGGGGAGCCGGGAACGTGGAAGCAGGAAGCAATCCCAGTTCTTCTGCCACCCCTTTCACATATCAACAATCAAAAATAGGGAGTGCTGTCCACAATAATTGGGACCCCTTCCCCCAACAAGCGATTCAGGGTTTATGCAAAGCTCAAGTCAAATTTAAATAGGAAAGATAATACTTTTGCAACCGTTTAAAAGCAAATTTAGCAAGAAATACTACAGTTGCCTTAGACCTCCAAAAAGATTTGCTTCCAGAGCTTTGGCAAAATTCTGAAATGGCTGTTGGTATTAAGAATCTGCCAATTCAATTAGCAACCCAGCCCGATAAGTCTTTCCAACCTTACCGTAAAATAAAGCAGCTTCCATCAGAACCTTTGGTTACATTTGTGGAGCGGTTAACCCAAGCTATCGAGTTACAGGTTAAGAATGAGGGAGCCCAGGAACAGGTCCTGGAGGAGATGGCTCTGGCCAACACAGATGAACAGTGCAAGGCAGCTATCCTCAACCAGCTCCAACTTTACATGACATGCTCCAGGTGTGTGCCAGGAAGATTTGATGTCTCTTCACTACCTGGTGGCCACGCTGACAAGCGTGATGCAGAGGGAAAGGGCTAGTCTTAGTTTGCTCACCATTCTCATGTCACACAGAGTAAGGAGGCAAGAATACCTCTGGTACAGGTCTTTTTCTGATTCCTGGCAAGACACACATATTATGAAAGATAGTGTCAGAATCAAATAATGTAGCACACAAATTAACTACTTCTTAGCTCTTAGGTCATAAACACCAAACCTGCAAAACTGTGTTTGATGGGAGAAGCAAAAAATAAATAGGATATATTACAGGAAAAGTCTATTTTAGCAGGTATAGCGTGAATTGAAGAACGACTAATTCCAGAATTAATTAGAATAGTCTGTCTTTTAGATAAATGATAGAACTATAACTGTATGGGGTTTGGACTTAAGAATGAATTGGAATCTCTGGAATTTGTTTCATAGACATCTGCTGGCAATAAGATGCGATGAGGCTGAATATAAAGAGACCATATAGGGCAAGATTTTGAGGGATGTTTAAAGAAGAAGAAATCTTTTTTAGTACTTGGACTACAACAAGTTAGCAACATTATTTGGAGAAACACACATGGGAATATAAGGGGACTGCATTACTCTATCACTAGATACTGTGTTATCAGTAGAAAGGTACTTCATTACCTGATCTTACCATTTGTAAATATAGCAAATAATGCTGTACATTAAAAAAAAAAAAAAAAAAAAAAAAAAGATAGCAAGGTTGGAGTAGAGCAGTAGGTTTATTACAAACCAAGGAAGATATAATTACAAAAGTAAAAAGTACAAGGAACAAAGAATTAGTGTAGTGCTTCATAAGTAAGCACTGATTTAACTGGCTCCATCCTAACTCTGCTACAGAATTAAAAAAAATAAAAAAGGAAAATAATCAGATCTTTGCATATGTAGAGATGAATGTAATTTAACAAAACAGGCTGATTAATGAATTTAATTACACAGCAAGTGCAAGTAAAGTGTTTGTAATGCTGTTACAGAAATGTGACTATGATAACTCATTCACATTACATTCTGTTTCTAATTCAATTTCCATGCACAAGACCAAATTGCTGGGTTTTATTCTGTCACTAGAGATACAACAAAACCAGTATAAAGGAAGAGAAGTTTGTCGGACTTTCAGTAGTTGGATATTATAAAGCTATGTCTTCCTTCCTAATAAATGCTATACGTACAGTTAAACAAAATCACAATTTTATAGCCAATCTATCATTATGTTCATGAATAATATATACTGCATTAAAAAAACTTTTGAAGCATCCACCATAAAACTGTACATGAAAATTCATAATGAAAATGAAAGAGGAATAAACTAGAACAGAATCTTCAACATATAGCAAATGGAAAAAAAAAAATCATCCCCTGCCTTAAACTTCTGCTTCTTATCATTATCACAGTTTTAGTACACCATCACTTCACAGCTATAATTTTGTCACTAATAATCTTATTAATGTCTTAAAATGAGTCTATGTATTTGTTCTTTGCCTCTGTGCACTATATGAACTGCAGTCCCTGTCTCTGCCTATCTTGGATTTTTGTTACACGGTGGTGAAATGTCTATGCTGTAATGATCTGATTAGTTTTAGAATGATCAGTTTTGTGATCAGTTGTCAAGAGGACATGAAATTTTCTTAGAATACCCATCTTCTTTTTGCCAAAAGGTAACACTTTCAAGGTAACTCCTGCCTTGTTTTTTGGGTTTTTTTGTTTTTTTTTTCCCTGCATATCAAAGCTGGATGTAAGGGTCAACAGTTGAATATACAACCAAGCAATTTCCTGCTAGGAAGGGAAGAGCAGTGCACCCCTGGTAAATAGACATGTGCTTAGTTTTACCCACTGTTTTTATGTAAAATAAGTGTGGAAATGAAGGACTGTCCACTGTTGTCCTGTGTTGGCACACATGGGAAACAGCTGATATTGGTAAGCCCTTTCCTTGAGATAAGTTAATGGTATGGTGGTCATACCATCACAGGATCCCATCCAGCGTCTTGATGTTGGAGAGTTCGGTAAAAGAAAGTAATAAATTTGTTTTTATTTGTGTTCTGCAAGATTCACAGTTGGCTAAATAAAAGTCCTGATTTCTTGGCAATGATGTGTGCACTGTTGAGGTATAGGTCTGTGGTTCCGTACATACTTTTGATGCCAATATAAAGCTTCTGACACTACAGCAGCAGTGGGAGTGTTATGCCAAGTTTAATCTATACTGTGATTTGCAAGAAGAAAAAACACATTTAAAATATTTCCTTAGGGCTTGAACTTGTTAGGATGATAGCCTAAACAATGTAGTAACTTACCCAGTAGGAGAGCAATGCATGGCCAAGTTCTGCACCAGAAGTAGCATTTTTTAACAAAAGGAAACATTTGAGCTTTGATTTTTGTTTGACATTTGGCAGTAGAAACTGTTCTGGGCAAGTAAACATGATGAAAATGCTGTATCAAAAGTAATTTTAATCACTTATCCAAGCAGTAAGTAACAAGATCATGACTTGGGACACATCCTCAAAAAAGCTTACATCAAGGTTAGCCTTTGTTAAGGCAAGAATAGATGTAGGCCAGAGTTAGTATCCCATGGAAAGAAAGGAAAATGTGAACTGAAGCCCTCTGTGCCTGTTCTGTTCCAGAGTTATCCAAAAAGACAAGAAATAAGCACTGTATCCTGAAAAATGCATCATTACCCCTCTTTTTTGAGCACATATTTGCTTTAGTAAATATGTGCTGTTCATAAGAGGAATAAAATATATGAAAAAACCCTAAATCTTTATTTTGATGCCTTCAGACATTTAGTTTCTCTTTGGATAGGTTAGGCTTCTGTACATTCACTGCCTTAGAATGCCCACCACTGAGCCAGTTATGTGTTTCCAATGCAATCTCTTTGGAATTTTTTTGCTTTTTCTAAACACAGAAGAAATTCAAAATGTACCTAAGCAAGCACAAGATAAAAAGAGCTTTTAATATACACCTTATCTACCAACTGGTGCAAAGGAAGTTAAATAAATAGAAGTGAAGTGGAGATGTAGTTTTCCTTCAAACTAGAGTTTTAAAGCCACCATTTAAAAATCAGAAGGAATGTAAGGAATTTATTTATCAGACCTAATTTGTGGGTATAAAACTCATCAGTTGCATTCGTACTTCATGATTTCACCTTGCTCAAAGTTGAACTTAAGCCAAAGATCTAAGAAACAGGTGAATTGACAGACTTATAGTATACATTAAAAACAAATTCAAGATTCCTTCTTTAAGTTACTTCAGCCTTTTAAAAAGGATGAACATTCATCATGACTGCTTCAGGATTCACTTTAATACATATTTGATGAGATTTGAAAGAACTCAGACTTAGAAATTCTCTTTTATTTAGTCTTTTCTAAATACTGAAGTGGAATCAACCTTGGATCTAAAGGAATATTAGCTCTCTCCTCACATATTCTGTCTAGTCTTGTGAGAGCTGCCCATTGTACCCAAATACAACAGTTTCTTTAGCAGTGCTGAATTTTAGACACTAAAGACAACCTCTCCTCAATAGGGGATACTACAAGGGAAAAAGAAATTTTCAGTGCGTCAGGGAAGGGACAATCTAATCCTCTTTGCCAGTACATCTGCTCTGGCAGTTTTGCTCTACAAATCAAAAGGCATCTCATTAATTAAAGTTCCTTTTGCTTTCATTTTTATTCAGCTCAAGAAATGTGACCACTAGACAGAAAAAACACAAAA
>JANEHK010001534.1:0-12425 GCA_025960845.1 Tachycineta bicolor | reverse complement strand
CTTAGCATCCACCCCTCCTTCCCTCCCTGTTTTTGATTTACTGCAGCGTCTCGCAGCTTGTGAGTATCGGGGAGCAGCCGCACGACTCCAGAACAAAGCCTTACAACTGGTACTTGCCCTCGAGCGGTGCTGGAACTTTCCTTTTATCTCCACAGAGTTTACAACACACATGCTGCCTGGGGGATCTACATCACCAGAGCCGGCCACAGGTTTTACATGGCCATTGTCCCCAGCGTGGATGCCTTGGCCCAGGCTGTTTCAAGCAGACTTGTGACCAGGAGTGAATCTGGGAGCTGTTTCCCTAGAGAAAGCTGATGGGATTTCCTTTTGTAAGTAGCAGGCTAAAGCAAAGACTCTAGGCTTTATGGACGCAGCGTTTGTTAGTCTATCCAAGCCCTAAAGCCCCTGACTGGGGAGGCATTAAATCACTGGCCTGGAGTTCGGAAAGGCCCTGGCCTCTGGGAATACAAAGGAACTGATAAAGCCCATAGGGAACTCTCTCCCGGTCCGCATTGGTGTGTTGCTGCCCGTGGTTCGCTTGCCACTTTGAGCCCTCGGCTTTGGTTTCAGAGCCGTTTTCAGTCCTGCTGTGGAGGTGACGATCTTCCAGTCCTGGGGTTCTTCTACTGCTCCTTTTATTCTGCTAGCCTGAGTCCATCCTCATCAATCTTAGTTCGTTATTTCAATTGCTACAGGGGTTATGTTTAACTTGCTCCTGTTTCCACAGGCTTGGCCCAAACTACTCCCTCCGTTTGTTTTTCACCTTCCTCTTTTGGGAAGTCTGACTTCCATTTTCTCTCCTCTGGAAGCACCCCGAGACCTAACTGCACGTGGAAATCCCTCCCCGGCAAATGACATCCTTCCCCCCGGTACTAATAAAACATCCCCCATTCCTATTTGGTTTGTTCCTTCAAACATGACACGTTTTATAGCCGGTGCTTTAAATCCTTCTCCTTTTGCCCCTACTAACTGAATTGTATTTTGGCTTTTCTTGCATCCTTTCGGAATTCTACAAACACACATCCTCTCGGCCCCTGTATCTACTGAAAATTCAAGTTCTCCCTCCTGGGGGCTACTTTTAAAGTTACCAAGGGCTCCTACTGATACTTTGCCCCCAGGAGACAGTGCCCCCCACACCCCTATTCGTCCCTTTCTCGAGCCTCCTTAAAAACTTTCAGGGCCTTTTCCCTCTGTGGGCGCAGCTGCAGCGGCCTTTTCAGCCGAGGTGTGCCGTGTGCAAAGAAAGGTTGCTTTTGGCAGAAACGAATGCCAGCTGGAGATATGACGAGATCACAAGTCTCTTGCTCACTGAAAATTCTGCGAGACAGCAGACTGCCTTCAGCAAGGTTCAGGATCAGAGGCAAAAAGCCGCATATCTCTTTTCTGATTGATTTCGTGGCCACCATTTCACTTCTTTTGATCCTTAAAAAGGACAGTCTTAGGCCGTTCTCTGTCATCATTTGGTCAGCTCATGAGGTTTTTTTCCTTTGAAAATTGTATTTTCTCAAGGCAGAGAAGCCCACCGTTCTGCAGCTACCTACCTTTGAGCAGAGGAGCACATACAAAGTGTCAAGGTGAAAGATTATTCCCACCAGCAAGGAAAAGGCAGACATTGCAGGAGACTGCTGAAGGACAGGTAAAATCTAAAGTGCTAAAAATGAAGGTAGAGCACCACTAAGTGAAATAAAAAAAGTTGTCTATTTGCTTTTAAACTGACACACAGCGAGAAAAAATAAATGATTATAACTATTTAAATCTAGTAAAAAATGTTTGCTTTAAGACAAAGGGGGAAGTTTACAAGTTCCAACTGCTTAAAACACTTCTTGCTAGGGATAGCACAGCGTTGCATCAGGCAATTTACTGTTCTTGAAAGATTTACATCTCAACAAGATAGGACAGACGAACTCTTAAATTAGACCAGTAATGACAAACACACAAACAAGCAAAACACTCTCCCTTCCTTCTCCTCCCTTTCCTTCTGCTTCCTCGTCAGAGAGTACGTGACTAAGGAGAAACTAAAAGAATCCACTGGAGCTCACTCCAGTCAATGTGCTCCTCCCTGGCGCAGGGATCAAAGGCCAACGGCAGTGGACAAAACAGGGCTTGACCCTTTAAAGTCTGTTTTATCCTGTCGAGATCAGCACAAATATAGGGGATGAAACTGACTTCCCGTGGCTGCCATCTGAGCTATGAAGCTGTAACCGGTACCTCCTGCAAGTGTTCTTGCTTGAATCCCCAAAGTAATGGGGGCTCAAGCAAACAAATCTCTCTATCTCCATCCCTTAAACTCCACTTCTGTCAGCTTTGCACTGTTTAAAAATGGACTAGTCAAGACAGCAGTTGTTCTGGAAAAAAAAGAAGAGTCAGAAACTCTTGCCGTTTTGTATGTTCCTTTATCATCAAGCTTGGCCTTGGGGGAGAGCTTGCTTGCTCCCTTGACAACGTGGAGGAGGAGGTACACACAGCTTCGCTCCACAGCAAAGCTGGGGACTCCCACCCCCCCTCACGGGCTTTTTCCCCTTGCCGGGGAGTCCGTTTCGCGTCGCCGATCGGGGGTCATCCAGCGACGGGGGACTCCTTCTCAGGTCACGGCGACTAAATGAAGCTGCGTCGGCGGACCCCCGTACTTCTTGCACTAGTCGAAAATGCGACTACAGTCCCGGATTTTACTTTGGCTCCCTGCTTTTCAGAGTCTCTTGTTCTTGAGCTGTTCCCAGAATTCCAGCGTTCTTTTTATTTGCATAGTCAGACACTATCCGGCGAATGGGAGCAGAGATACAGCTAATAAGGTGAATTCTTAATTAACAAACGAGTAAATAAGGTGATAAATCAGTATGAAAAGAGGAATAAGGCAAATTCTTTATACAGAAATAGCATTAACAATCTTAATAGAATGACTTAACAATTAAGTAACTAAAACATAGATTACTTGAATAGAATTTATTTATAACAGCAGTGAGGAAAAAAAAAACCAGAATGAACTTATTTGATTGTGTAAGGGGAAGTAGATTTGAAATGGAATTACTGAAGGGTCAGTATACATGGACCCCCACGCACAGTTCTCTTTTTACAGCCACGCTTAAGGACTGTACTTCAAATGTGGCTACACAGAGATTTTCCCACACACACACTGATTGCCCCTTAAGCTTAAAACCCAATCTGCCACAAAATGC
This sequence comes from Tachycineta bicolor, assembly GCA_025960845.1. Lineage (NCBI taxonomy): Eukaryota > Metazoa > Chordata > Aves > Passeriformes > Hirundinidae > Tachycineta > Tachycineta bicolor. Next base: position 9,252 of record JANEHK010001534.1, on the reverse strand, counting down.
CATGAAATGAAACAGACTGAGAAAATACTCGAGAATGACTGCTGTTTACAAAGCAGGTAATTGATAGTATTGTCATTCTGATGTGTTAGGTTAATAAATTCCTATCATTTAAAATATCATTTGAAATATAAAGAAATAAACACAAAACTTAAAACTCAATACAAAAATAGGAAAGTATAAATAATAAAAAGAGAAATGTAAAATACAAAAAATAGTATCAGTAATAGAAATAAATACAATCTATATTACGACATGCTATGTGTATTACACTATATATAACATACATAGATATAAAAAAATGGTAAAGATAAATAGAAATATAATAAATACTAAAAATTTGATATATAGCCTACAATCAAGGCTTTTTTGGTTTGAATTTGGTGAGTGGCAGGGTTCTGGGAGTTGCGCTTGGGGATCTTTTGGGGCATTTCTTTTAGAGGATTTTTGGGCCCGTTCTCTTTTGCCTCCGTTATCTGCCTGTGCCCGAGCCGAGCTTTGGGGCAGTGCGGCCGCCCTGTGGACACAGAGCGGTACTGCAGCTCCCCCCATGCCCGTCCCCGTCAGGCGTGGGAGCCCCAGACTGTGAGCCTGGGGCAGTGCTGCCACTCGACCTTCCAAAGATGGCGGCAAAAAGGGCGGGGAAAAAGGCAAGGACCCCGGGTGCGTCTAGCTGGCTGCCTTCTCACAACCGTGACCACGATGCCAGCCGGGCGCTGTTTTCTGGGGCGTTTTGAGGTACACGGGCATGGGCTGGGAGCTCAGCGATGTCGAGGGCAAGTTTTGCAGTCAATTTAGTCAGGCAGCTGAAAGACGAGCTGCGGGGGCCGTAGTGGTTGTGCCACTCTCAAGGTGGCGGCTGGCTACAGAGTACCTGACTTTCCAAAGATGGTGGCAAAAAGGGTGGGAAAAATCGAGGACCCCAAGGTTCGTCTGGTTGACCGCCCGTGGGCTATCCTGTCTATGGTGCCAACTGGGCGCAGTTCTCTGCGCTGTTTCCAGATGTGCAGACACAGGCTGTGGGCTCAGTTGCACCACGGGTGGATTCAGGCAGTTGATTTAGTCAGGAGCCTGTGAGAGGTGCCGCAGGGGGCCTTAGGGGTGCCACTCCCAAGATGGCGGCTCAACGTGACATGCCTGATCTCCCAAAGATGTCGGTAAAAAGGGCAGGAAAAACCAAGGACCCTGAGTGCGTCTAGCTGCCTGCCAGCGCGCTACCCTGACCACGGCGCCGTGCCCACGGTGGTCGCGGCTCCGGAGCTGCTCTGCTGCACAGAATACCGGTCCTCAGTGATCTCAAAGTCTCCTTGCTTGACCAAAGCATGCTTTGGAAGTTCTTCAGCGCTGTTTCTCATAAATTAAGGTAAATTCCCAAGCATCCCTCAAGTCCTTTCCCACTATGAATTAACACGCAAAGAAAAAGCCGTTCTCCATATTCCATATTCATTCTCCATCCATCACGTGGCCGTTTGTCACCCACTCGACAAATCTTTCCATGATATGAGCTTTTGCACTGCATGAAACTGAGCTAAAAGACAGAGGACCAAACATGACCCCCGCAAAGAATCAATGCAGAATAGTTAGATTCCTTTCAACTCTGCAGCCAGCGCTGATGCAAGCGGATGATCAGTAACAGTTTGCTGATTATTAGGTCAACATGCAGCTTACCAAGATCTTACAAATATTTCTAGGAGATGAGCTCTTCTTTCTTCCTAGTAAGACGGTATTTACAGATGAAAAAGTTCTGCAAAGGAAGATAAAACATGAAGGTCAGTGGAAACCTAAGTGTCACTGGAGTAGCTGCAGGGACACACCGTGAGCTTAGCAGCAAGAAAGATGAAGGGAATGACTCTCTGAGGCTCCGCTCAACTTCTTTCTCTCTTATTTAAAGGTAAACATAGCTGCCAAAAGACAGCTAAGGGTCAAAAAAATGAAGCCAGGGAGCAACTTTGAGGCACTTTTGAGGTCACCTTGAACATCCTAGTACCAACAGGACTGCACATATATATAGAGTGATGAACTAGAAACCGGGAAGTGTCATTCAGAGGTATTTTTCTCCTAACACAATCGAGTGAGCAAAAATGTTATCAAAATGAAAAAAATGCCAGAATTTTCAAAGTCCTTTTCCTCAGTAAATGACTGCAAATGCATCTTCCATAGGTGAAAAATAACTGAAGCTGAACAATTTTTTCAGCTTTCTATGAATACTTTTGAGCACTTACCACAGGAGCCGTTTTCCACCCGGAACCATCCAGCTCTTTGAATGGCTCCATCAGCATCACTAGATATAAGTTATAAGAGAGTTTAACACAGAGGTTCTATTTCCAGAAATAGCTATACGATCAGCCACTAAAGCTTACTGCCGTTTCTTTTTGTTCCAAGCATCATGACTCCCCACAGAGAAGCTATTACCTATTAGCTATTACCAATTTGACTGAAGATTTCAAATGACACAGTAAGAACTCTAACAAGGCATGAATGAGATGCTACTGTGGAAAACATGAAGCAAGAAAAGTCAAATATTAAAAATATAGGAATCTGAAAGGGCAACAGGAACCTTTAAACATCTGTACTCCAAAACCAACACATTTTCATAAAATGCTAGCAGAATATTTAAGAAAAAACAACCGAGAAACAAGACCGTTCATTTGAACTTACCGTGAATTTATAGCTATAGATAACTTTTTATTTTCCATCAAAAGACTCCAGGTACTAGGAAATAAAAGAGCCTCTTACCAGAGAACAGTTTACTCGTATTTTTGGATTAAAACACCGTCTCTTTTATGCGGAATGTACAGAAAGGAAAGAAAGATACCTGGCGTTCCCGCAATGCAACTTCCAGCAACTAGGCCACCAATTCACACCCCACTGATATACACATTCATAAATATACTACCCAAGAACTTTAAAATTACAGCTAGAGGTATTAGAAAACTTGTGATTTCTTCCCACAGTAACACAGCTGGAGTTCATTTTCTCAACTCCTCCCCACTTCAGCTACCTTACAGTAAATTTATGCAATTTCATTATGACCTTGTAATCAGAATGACACTGTTTTAACTACTGACATATTTTCAGAGCGAAGAAGAAATTTATATGAGAAAAATGAAGTGCCAACTTAACCTTTGAATTTCAAGAAAATGCAGAATAACGGAGAGATTCTGGGGAACCGTTTTTGAAATCCTAATTCTGACTAGTTCATTCAATGTTAAGCCCTCTCCCACCATTATGGGTCACGTACATATAAAATTACATACACACGTATGTACACACGTGAGCATATATACAGTTTATAACTTATATCATTGCAGTACTTCATTAAATACTACGCTAATATCTTGCCATCTTCAGATTCTAAGAGGAAAAAAGGCTCCACTTCCATCTGGAGGTAAACACAGTATTTATATAACACTTCCTTTCCTATTACAATGAAACATTAATTAATAAGGTGGTAAAAAGACATCCTATCACCGGTCTGACGTATATCTATTCAGAAGCCGCTTTATATTAGCTTATAACTTTCAAGTCCGGCTGAGAAAGCATATTTTCCAAACTAGATCCAATTTTTTTTACTTGGAAATGGAAAGGATTAGAGCTCTGCAATATAAGCTGATAAACTAAAGGATAGGCTATGTATACTTACAAGCTCCACAGATCCATAATTCTTTCTGCTAAACTCTCCGCCTCTGCAACCCAGATCTTCAGAGAAGGAGCTGGAATAGAAATGCTTCGTCAGCGTTCACAAATCAACCAGCCTTACGTTTCCCGCAACGCTATACCCCGCCGTTAAAAAAAAATGTCATTTCTGCCGAGCAACGTTTACAGCATATAAACTCATCGCTGCAGGGAACACTTCTCACAGCACGCACAACTTCTAGCAGCCATCGCAGTCCGGCTTCCACGTTACTCCCAAAGGAAATGTCCGTGTCCTGACCGGAAGCAAAAGCTACAGTTAAATTAAGTACTTAGGCACGACGCAATCAGAGTTCCAAAGCGGGTGTTGGCTCATAACTGTGTTCAAAATGTGAACTTAATGCTTTAAAGAGGACAACTGCACCATATAGCTCGGTAAGACAACACTTAGTAGGTTGCTACTGATTTTTTCTGTCTTTTTTCAGCCCACAAACAATGAGAAATGAAACCAGTACTTTAAGAGCATAAGGAAACAACAGCATTTCAGAGGTTTCTCTCCACCATCTTAACAAAGATAGCAAACAAAAGTAATCCTAGAACACAAAGTTCAACATCCACCTGCACTACCGACCTCACACCATCGTATCGCATTACACATCAACCCTCCACAAGCTACATTCCAATAATTTGAAGACACAGACCGTCTGACCACAAAACACACCCTTCAGTATCAGAATCATTTTTATGACAGCATTCTCAATAACTAAAAAAAACCAGGAGTATATCTGAGCTAATGTTTAAAACAAGACTGCTTTACTATCAATATTCTCATTCGTGTCCCAACTCAAACTACCTAAAACATACCTAACCTTTGAAAAGTCTAGCAGTCCTTTTAAAAATCAGAATTAGACCCAAGAGCTAATCTCTGCTTCTTCTCAACCTAACTACTTTATATCCCACGTCACCCGCTTTGTCATTAAAGCAGAATCTCACACCAACATAAATGCTACAGAGACAACCTGATAAAGATTAGGCATCCTAGCTTCAGTTTAGGCACGGGTAAGATTCACGTTATCACGCTATTTGTGTAAGAACGTGTAGTCCCCAAGGAATTCTTGCCCGCATCCCTCTTTGGCTCTCCATTCCCAATTCCCACCAAGATTTGTACTCAACTCTCTGACATATCACATCTGCTAATTTAAAAAATACTCTGTGATTAAAATCAAATGTTCATATTCATTTTCTCCATTGAATTACATCCTTCCTCAGTCCTGACCTATATAAGATAAACGGCTGCTCCAGTTATGACAATTTTAGAGTAGTTTCCATCCGATTAAGATGAACTGCCAGCACTGAAGAGGTTAGTTCACTGGTGCCTCAAATTAGCTGGGCTCAATAATTTAAAATTTACTTGCATTACAAAGTATTTAAATATAGATGCACCTTTATTCACATGAACATACCTAACCAGTTTACATGCATTCGTCCAGCAGCTACACAGTATACTCCACCTCCCTTTCCCATCTGCCTGGAAAGACAGGTGCAGTTGTGAAAAATGAGCAGTAATGCCAAAGAGGAGAGAGGACTAGCTTCCTCCCGTTTCAACAGAAACTCCTACAAAACAGTCCTGAAAGTTGAACAAAGAAGCACAACTAAATGCAACCTCTAATCTAAACGCCTACGTTTTTAGGATCCGAGCGTGGAATCACAAGGTTTGTCTTTCAGAAGCTCGACACTTTACTCGGGGGTCGGGAGGGTAGTGGCAGAAGGGGGTGAGTTTGCAGATGGCACTCGCGTGATGAGAAAGATACAGCCCGCATGGCCCTCGGGCTTGCTATTCTCCTGATCATCTAGATGCTGTCAGTATGGGTCAATCTGTTTTCCTTTAAGAAAGAGTCTCGAGCACTAACGCAGTCAGCAATCGTGTAGTTCCAGCGATATCATCCAGCGCTATCCGCTTGCACGAGCGCAACGCAGAATACGCTGAGAAACCGACTCCGAAGAGGCTCGTCCGACTGCGCCCACGGACCTGCAGCAGCCCGAGGGCTCCTGGTGCTCCGCTAGCCCGAGGGCCAGCCGCCGCACACCGCGGGAGCGTCCGGCGCCGCTGGCCGCGCCCGCCGGTCCCCGGTCCGCGGGAGCAAAGCACCGCCTCCCTCGCCGCCATCGCCGGTCGGCAGCGCGCTCCGCCCCGCCCCACCCCGCCCGAGCTCAGCTCCCGCCTCCGGTACCGCTGAGTGAGGCCGAGGAAGCGGGTGGACGCCCCTGCCGCGCTGCTCAGCTCCATGCGGGCGGGCAGACGGAGGCTTCACCCCTCCGGCGTCGCTCCTGCGGCTCCGTCCCGCGCGGGAGAGGCGCCGAGAGCTCCCCGCGCGCCCGCCAACCACTCACGCGGCGCGGCGGTCGTTGCGTCACCCGCTGCGCCGCCCGCAGGGCCCGCCGGGAGTTGTAGTCTCGGGCTGCGAGCCGCCCGGCTATTCTCCGCGCCCGGGGGCCGCAGTCCCGCGAGTGGAGAGGGGAGGGACCTCGGTCAGCACCGGTATCCTGCAAGCGGCAGAAACCGGTTCGTTCCAAGACAGCCAAGCGGGCGGGTCAGCTTTGCTGCGGAACGCATCTCAAGTCCAGATGGCACACCACAATGATTTCCATTTACACTACGTGACTCAAAGCGAGCTTGCACGGTGACGCGCCTGCCGGATGAAAAGCAAAGGACTAGAGGATGCATCTGCACGGCGTTGTACTTAATACAGAGAAAAGCCAGTCATCAGGGTTTGTCGCAGATCTAGTATTACGATACAATCTTACTTAGAAGTATGAAAGTGGAAGTGCCACAATAGCGTTGTCTAAAGCGCAGTCAGCCTGCCATTTCACACCGACGGGACATGACGCAGCGCAGAATTTACACGCTCGACTTCCAGCTGGACTGAGCGAGCGAGCCGCGCAGCAGCGCCGGGAGGGCTGGGGCTGGCCCGGTGGGGCCGTGAGCGCCGATTCCAATCGCGGCGCAGCCGCAGCCTCCCGCTGATCTCCGTGCAGCGGGGTCATGGGGAAGGGACGAGACACCTGGCACCGGCCGGAGCGCAGGAACAGAGGCAGAGAAGAGCCTGAGCCGAGGCACCATCCTCGGACACGCCACCCCTGTGCTCTGGGGCAGCCGCCAGCTTGCAGGACAGGAGCGGGGGAGGGACTCCAACCCTTGGGAGCAAGGGGCTGCCTTCCCTTTCTTGTTTGAGTAGACGGCCCTTTGGGAGGGGGGATCGATGTACCTAAGTGGCTTTGTGGGCGAAGAAAAAGGAACGGAGCGGGAGTCTGTGATGATGATGATGTCATTTCGGACACCCCAATGTTACTGGGAGAGTGAAGATGCGGTGGAGGACGAGGTGAACAGGGTAGGAGAGGGGTGAGGTGGATCCTCCCAAAAAGCACAGGTTTACAACCCAAAAATGCTTGGAAGTTCGGAGGGTGTGTTTGGGGGGGGGGGAAATCAGTTTTTACTATCTTTAAATAAATAAATAATATTTTTATTACAGTTGATTTCAAAATAGAACCCAGTATCTAGTGTATTATATACAGGATCATGAAGAATAAAAAGTTCTAAATATACAGGGTTTTAAAAAGCAAATAAAACTTCTGTATCTATAAATGAAACAATAAAGGGCTTGAACATGAAGCAAACCATCTCTGTGAAGGCAGTAGAAACAACTCTGAGTATGCAGAGTTTCTTTCTGTCCAAGTGAAACAGAGCCTGAGATCTGGGCTGGGACTGGAATCGCTGCTGCCAGCCCGTGCCGAGTGCCCCGTCCTGCAGCCCCAGGGTGAGGAAACGCCACACTCAAAGTGGCATTAAATTTGGATTTAAAATAGAGACCACTGGAAAAGCAAAGGTGAGGTGGGTTACTTGCAGCCCCAAGGGGATGCTGGTGAAGGTGAACCAGAAGCAGACAGCAAAAGAGCTTCCACTGCTTCTCACTCCAGCAAGTGAGCGAAATACCCAGGAATTGTCTAGAAAACCTAATTTTCTGGGAGCCACTGTGTTTGTTTTCCCTATCCCTGCATAATCCAGGCCACTGCTGGAGCTGTGTTAGACAACGGCATGAGGTGAAAGCTGCATCTATTTAATTTGGTATTTTATGTATTGTTTATTTTAATATTTTACTTTTTTTTTTTTTTTCATTTCTTGTGCATTTTTAATTTTTTTTTTAATTTTTTTTCTTTCAAATTTTTTATTTTTTTATTTTTACTTTTTAAAAAGTACTTTGAAATCTCTTGTTATTTTAAAACATTTTTATATTATTGCTTAATTTTTTATTTTCATGTTATTTTATTTTTTGTTTTGTATTTATTTTGTATTTTTAACTTTTAATATTTAACTTTATTAATATTTAATTTTATTCACATTTTCTTTAAATATTTTACTTTTAATATTTATTTATTTATTTGTTTTCTTTATTCCTTTTTTTATTTTTTCCCTTTCTCTTTCTTACCCCAAGTATGTGGAAGTTTGGCTGTTGGCAACAAAGTTAAAAAATGACATCCATGTCCACTGGCTGTCTGTATATACTTGAGAGTGCAGTTAGCAAAACCTCTGTATTTCCTGCTAAAATAAAAAACCTGAAAGGAGAAAGCTGTAAACACTGTGGTGCCATTTTCTTCCTTTTAACCCCCTAAATAGTTCCTGTTCTACCCCTTTACAGTATTACCAGCAGTAACTCGATATTGAGGTGTGTTTCAGAGGTAGCAATAAAACAAAGTAGACATTTTATCTTTTAAATTCTCCAAACCTCATTGTTTGTTAACAAAAACCCAAGAGAAACAAACCAAAAAAGGCAAAAAGAAAACAAAAACCCCAAACAACAACAAAAAAACCCCCATACACAATGAGAAAATATATCAATATTATTTTATCAAAAATTAAATTTTTACCCCTTAGAAAACCAGGCTAATTTAATTCTACTTAAGTGCCGTTCTGATATGTTAGGTTAACAAATTCATATACTTTAAAGTTAAGAGAATAGTTTTAAAAAGATTTCAGGAATAAAAAAGGGAGCATCGAACATACAAGAAGGTTTGTTTGACATCGCCTCATCTCTGTCCTTCTTTCTTTTCCTGGAAAACCTTTGGATTCCACAGATTCTCCGAGAGATCTGCTGGGACTGCAGAAAGGTTTGCTCTGTCAGAGAGCCAGGAGGATTTACAGCACAGCCATTGCCATTCCACGAGGGTGAGGAGGCAGTGTTGGACATACTCTTTGTCATGGGATGGGACAAGGGAGTCCAGAGAGTCTTTGTGGTCCCTTCCAAGCCAAACCACCCCCACGATCCCACGATCTGATCAGCACCTATCCCAATTCCGTTCCAGAAACGCCAATCCCATTCTGTCCATTAATCCACAATTTCACTGAGACAGAAGCGGAGGAGGAACCCATCAGGCCCTTACACCCCTGCAGCCCGGCCAGACAAGTGCTCCAGGCTGGAATCACCACCATTTACAACCCTGAAAACCCACCATCCTACGCACCAAAGCAGCCGGAGCCATTTTTTGCCATCATCTTTGGAAGACCAAGCACCTCGAGCCTGGTCGCCATCTTGGGAGTGGCATCACGTGACTTCCGCCCTTACCGGT
>JANEHK010001533.1:0-12436 GCA_025960845.1 Tachycineta bicolor | reverse complement strand
CTTAGCATCCACCCCTCCTTCCCTCCCTGTTTTTGATTTACTGCAGCTTCTCGCAGCTTGTGAGTATCGGGGAGCAGCCGCACGACTCCAGAACAAAGCCTTACAACTGGTACTTGCCCTCGAGCGGTGCTGGAACTTTTCCTTTTATCTCCACAGAGTTTACAACACACATGCTGCCTGGGGGATCTACATCACCAGAGCCGGCCACAGGTTTTACATGGCCATTGTCCCCAGCGTGGATGCCTTGGCCCAGGCTGTTTCAAGCAGACTTGTGACCAGGAGTGAATCTGGGAGCTGTTTCCCTAGAGAAAGCTGATGGGATTTCCTTTTGTAAGTAGCAGGCTAAAGCAAAGACTCTAGGCTTTATGGACGCAGCGTTTGTTAGTCTATCCAAGCCCTAAAGCCCCTGACTGGGGAGGCATTAAATCACTGGCCTGGAGTTCGGAAAGGCCCTGGCCTTTGGGAATACAAAGGAACTGATAAAGCCCATAGGGAACTCTCTCCCGGTCCGCATTGGTGTGTTGCTGCCCGTGGTTCGCTTGCCACTTTGAGCCCTCGGCTTTGGTTTCAGAGCTGTTTTCAGTCCTGCTGTGGAGGTGACGATCTTCCAGTCCTGGGGTTCTTCTACTGCTCCTTTTATTCTGCTAGCCTGAGTCCATCCTCATCAATCTTAGTTCGTTATTTCAATTGCTACAGGGGTTATGTTTAACTTGCTCCTGTTTCCACAGGCTTGGCCCAAACTACTCCCTCCGTTTGTTTTTCACCTTCCTCTTTTGGGAAGTCTGACTTCCATTTTCTCTCCTCTGGAAGCACCCCGAGACCTAACTGCACGTGGAAATCCCTCCCCGGCAAATGACATCCTTCCCCCGGTACTAATAAAACATCCCCCATTCCTATTTGGTTTGTTCCTTCAAACATGACACGTTTTATAGCCGGTGCTTTAAATCCTTCTCCTTTTGCCCCTACTAACTGAATTGTATTTTGGCTTTTCTTGCATCCTTTCGGAATTCTACAAACACACATCCTCTCGGCCCCTGTATCTACTGAAAATTCAAGTTCTCCCTCCTGGGGGCTACTTTTAAAGTTACCAAGGGCTCCTACTGATACTTTGCCCCCAGGAGACAGTGCCCCCCACACCCCTATTCGTCCCTTTCTCGAGCCTCCTTAAAAACTTTCAGGGCCTTTTCCCTCTGTGGGCGCAGCTGCAGCGGCCTTTTCAGCCGAGGTGTGCCGTGTGCAAAGAAAGGTTGCTTTTGGCAGAAACGAATGCCAGCTGGAGATATGACGAGATCACAAGTCTCTTGCTCACTGAAAATTCTGCGAGACAGCAGACTGCCTTCAGCAAGGTTCAGGATCAGAGGCAAAAAGCCGCATATCTCTTTTCTGATTGATTTCGTGGCCACCATTTCACTTCTTTTGATCCTTAAAAAGGACAGTCTTAGGCCGTTCTCTGTCATCATTTGGTCAGCTCATGAGGTTTTTTTCCTTTGAAAATTGTATTTTCTCAAGGCAGAGAAGCCCACCGTTCTGCAGCTACCTACCTTTGAGCAGAGGAGCACATACAAAGTGTCAAGGTGAAAGATTATTCCCACCAGCAAGGAAAAGGCAGACATTGCAGGAGACTGCTGAAGGACAGGTAAAATCTAAAGTGCTAAAAATGAAGGTAGAGCACCACTAAGTGAAATAAAAAAGTTGTCTATTTGCTTTTAAACTGACACACAGCGAGAAAAAATAAATGATTATAACTATTTAAATCTAGTAAAAAATGTTTGCTTTAAGACAAAGGGGGAAGTTTACAAGTTCCAACTGCTTAAAACACTTCTTGCTAGGGATAGCACAGCGTTGCATCAGGCAATTTACTGTTCTTGAAAGATTTACATCTCAACAAGATAGGACAGACGAACTCTTAAATTAGACCAGTAATGACAAACACACAAACAAGCAAAACACTCTCCCTTCTTTCTCCTCCCTTTCCTTCTGCTTCCTCGTCAGAGAGTACGTGACTAAGGAGAAACTAAAAGAATCCACTGGAGCTCACTCCAGTCAATGTGCTCCTCCCTGGCGCAGGGATCAAAGGCCAACGGCAGTGGACAAAACAGGGCTTGACCCTTTAAAGTCTGTTTTATCCTGTCGAGATCAGCACAAATATAGGGGATGAAACTGACTTCCCGTGGCTGCCATCCGAGCTATGAAGCTGTAACCGGTACCTCCTGCAAGTGTTCTTGCTTGAATCCCCAAAGTAATGGGGGCTCAAGCAAACAAATCTCTCTATCTCCATCCCTTAAACTCCACTTCTGTCAGCTTTGCACTGTTTAAAAATGGACTAGTCAAGACAGCAGTTGTTCTGGAAAAAAAAGAGAGAGTCAGAAACTCTTGCCGTTTTGTATGTTCCTTTATCATCAAGCTTGGCCTTGGGGGAGAGCTTGCTTGCTCCCTTGGCAACGTGGAGGAGGAGGTACACACAGCTTCGCTCCACAGCAAAGCTGGGGACTCCCACCCCCCCTCACGGGCTTTTTCCCCTTGCCGGGGAGTCCGTTTCGCGTCGCCGATCGGGGGTCATCCAGCGACGGGGGACTCCTTCTCAGGTCACGGCGACTAAATGAAGCTGCGTCGGCGGACCCCCGTACTTCTTGCACTAGTCGAAAATGCGACTACAGTCCCGGATTTTACTTTGGCTCCCTGCTTTTCAGAGTCTCTTGTTCTTGAGCTGTTCCCAGAATTCCAGCGTTCTTTTTATTTGCATAGTCAGACACTATCCGGCGAATGGGAGCAGAGATACAGCTAATAAGGTGAATTCTTAATTAACAAACGAGTAAATAAGGTGATAAATCAGTATGAAAAGAGGAATAAGGCAAATTCTTTATACAGAAATAGCATTAACAATCTTAATAGAATGACTTAACAATTAAGTAACTAAAACATAGATTACTTGAATAGAATTTATTTATAACAGCAGTGAGGAAAAAAAAAACCAGAATGAACTTATTTGATTGTGTAAGGGGAAGTAGATTTGAAATGGAATTACTGAAGGGTCAGTATACATGGACCCCCACGCACAGTTCTCTTTTTACAGCCACGCTTAAGGACTGTACTTCAAATGTGGCTACACAGAGATTTTCCCACACACACACACTGATTGCCCCTTAAGCTTAAAACCCAATCTGCCACAAAATGCCATGAAATGAAACAGACTGAGAAAATACTCGAGAATGACTGCTGTTTACAAAGCAGGTAATTGATAGTATTGTCATTCTGATGTGTTAGGTTAATAAATTCCTATCATTTAAAATATCATTTGAAATATAAAGAAATAAACACAAAACTTAAAACTCAATACAAAAATAGGAAAGTATAAATAATAAAAAGAGAAATGTAAAATACAAAAAATAATATCAGTAATAGAAATAAATACAATCTATATTACGACATGCTATGTGTATTACACTATATATAACATACATAGATATTAAAAAATGGTAAAGATAAATAGAAATATAATAAATACTAAAAATTTGATATATAGCCTACAATCAAGGCTTTTTTGGTTTGAATTTGGTGAGTGGCAGGGTTCTGGGAGTTGCGCTTGGGGATCTTTTGGGGCATTTCTTTTAGAGGATTTTTGGGCCCGTTCTCTTTTGCCTCCGTTCTCTGCCTGTGCCCGAGCCGAGCTTTGGGGCAGTGCGGCCGCCCTGTGGACACAGAGCGGTACTGCAGCTCCCCCCATGCCCGTCCCCGTCGGGCGTGGGAGCCCCAGACTGTGAGCCTGGGGCAGTGCTGCCACTCGACCTTCCAAAGATGGCGGCAAAAAGGGCGGGGAAAAAGGCAAGGACCCCGGGTGCGTCTAGCTGGCTGCCTTCTCACAACCGTGACCACGATGCCAGCCGGGCGCTGTTTTCTGGGGCGTTTTGAGGTACACGGGCATGGGCTGGGAGCTCAGCGATGTCGAGGGCAAGTTTTGCAGTCAATTTAGTCAGGCAGCTGAAAGACGAGCTGCGGGGGCCTTAGTGGTTGTGCCACTCTCAAGGTGGCGGCTGGCTACAGAGTACCTGACTTTCCAAAGATGGCGGCAAAAAGGGTGGGAAAAATCGAGGACCCCAAGGTTCGTCTGGTTGACCGCCCGTGGGCTATCCTGTCTATGGTGCCAACTGGGCGCAGTTCTCTGTGCTGTTTCCAGATGTGCAGACACAGGCTGTGGGCTCAGTTGCACCACGGGTGGATTCAGGCAGTTGATTTAGTCAGGAGCCTGTGAGAGGTGCCGCAGGGGGCCTTAGGGGTGCCACTCCCAAGATGGCGGCTCAACGTGACATGCCTGATCTCCCAAAGATGTCGGTAAAAAGGGCAGGAAAAACCAAGGACCCTGAGTGCGTCTAGCTGCCTGCCAGCGCGCTACCCTGACCATGGCGCCGTGCCCACGGTGGTCGCGGCTCCGGAGCTGCTCTGCTGCACGGAATACCGGTCCTCAGTGATCTCAAAGTCTCCTTGCTTGACCAAAGCATGCTTTGGAAGTTCTTCAGCGCTGTTTCTCATAAATTAAGGTAAATTCCCAAGCATCCCTCAAGTCCTTTCCCACTATGAATTAACACGCAAAGAAAAAGCCGTTCTCCATATTCCATATTCATTCTCCATCCATCACGTGGCCGTTTGTCACCCACTCGACAAATCTTTCCATGATATGAGCTTTTGCACTGCATGAAACTGAGCTAAAAGACAGAGGACCAAACATGACCCCCGCAAAGAATCAATGCAGAATAGTTAGATTCCTTTCAACTCTGCAGCCAGCGCTGATGCAAGCGGATGATCAGTAACAGTTTGCTGATTATTAGGTCAACATGCAGCTTACCAAGATCTTACAAATATTTCTAGGAGATGAGCTCTTCTTTCTTCCAATAGTAAGACGGTATTTACAGATGAAAAAGTTCTGCAAAGGAAGATAAAACATGAAGGTCAGTGGAAACCTAAGTGTCACTGGAGTAGCTGCAGGGACACACCGTGAGCTTAGCAGCAAGAAAGATGAAGGGAATGACTCTCTGAGGCTCCGCTCAACTTCTTTCTCTCTTATTTAAAGGTAAACATAGCTGCCAAAAGACAGCTAAGGGTCAAAAAAATGAAGCCAGGGAGCAAACTTTGAGGCACTTTTGAGGTCACCTTGAACATCCTAGTACCAACAGGACTGCACATATATATAGAGTGATGAACTAGAAACCGGGAAGTGTCATTCAGAGGTATTTTTCTCCTAACACAATCGAGTGAGCAAAAATGTTATCAAAATGAAAAAAATGCCAGAATTTTCAAAGTCCTTTTCCTCAGTAAATGACTGCAAATGCATCTTCCATAGGTGAAAAATAACTGAAGCTGAACAATTTTTTCAGCTTTCTATGAATACTTTTGAGCACTTACCACAGGAGCCGTTTTCCACCCGGAACCATCCAGCTCTTTGAATGGCTCCATCAGCATCACTAGATATAAGTTATAAGAGAGTTTAACACAGAGGTTCTATTTCCAGAAATAGCTATACGATCAGCCACTAAAGCTTACTGCCGTTTCTTTTTGTTCCAAGCATCATGACTCCCCACAGAGAAGCTATTACCTATTAGCTATTACCAATTTGACTGAAGATTTCAAATGACACAGTAAGAACTCTAACAAGGCATGAATGAGATGCTACTGTGGAAAACATGAAGCAAGAAAAGTCAAATATTAAAAATATAGGAATCTGAAAGGGCAACAGGAACCTTTAAACATCTGTACTCCAAAACCAACACATTTTCATAAAATGCTAGCAGAATATTTAAGAAAAACAACCGAGAAACAAGACCGTTCATTTGAACTTACCGTGAATTTATAGCTATAGATAACTTTTTATTTTCCATCAAAAGACTCCAGGTACTAGGAAATAAAAGAGCCTCTTACCAGAGAACAGTTTACTCGTATTTTTGGATTAAAACACCGTCTCTTTTATGCGGAATGTACAGAAAGGAAAGAAAGATACCTGGCGTTCCCGCAATGCAACTTCCAGCAACTAGGCCACCAATTCACACCCCACTGATATACACATTCATAAATATACTACCCAAGAAC
Source organism: Tachycineta bicolor (assembly GCA_025960845.1). Classification (NCBI taxonomy): domain Eukaryota; kingdom Metazoa; phylum Chordata; class Aves; order Passeriformes; family Hirundinidae; genus Tachycineta; species Tachycineta bicolor. The sequence goes on along the minus strand of JANEHK010001533.1, from coordinate 6,358 downwards.
TTTAAAATTACAGCTAGAGGTATTAGAAAACTTGTGATTTCTTCCCACAGTAACACAGCTGGAGTTCATTTTCTCAACTCCTCCCCACTTCAGCTACCTTACAGTAAATTTATGCAATTTCATTATGACCTTGTAATCAGAATGACACTGTTTTAACTACTGACATATTTTCAGAGCGAAGAAGAAATTTATATGAGAAAAATGAAGTGCCAACTTAACCTTTGAATTTCAAGAAAATGCAGAATAACGGAGAGATTCTAGGGAACCGTTTTTGAAATCCTAATTCTGACTAGTTCATTCAATGTTAAGCCCTCTCCCACCATTATGGGTCACGTACATATAAAATTACATACACACGTATGTACACACGTGAGCATATATACAGTTTATAACTTATATCATTGCAGTACTTCATTAAATACTACGCTAATATCTTGCCATCTTCAGATTCTAAGAGGAAAAAAGGCTCCACTTCCATCTGGAGGTAAACACAGTATTTATATAACACTTCCTTTCCTGTTACAATGAAACATTAATTAATAAGGTGGTAAAAAGACATCCTATCACCGGTCTGACGTATATCTATTCAGAAGCCGCTTTATATTAGCTTATAACTTTCAAGTCCGGCTGAGAAAGCATATTTTCCAAACTAGATCCAATTTTTTTTACTTGGAAATGGAAAGGATTAGAGCTCTGCAATATAAGCTGATAAACTAAAGGATAGGCTATGTATACTTACAAGCTCCACAGATCCATAATTCTTTCTGCTAAACTCTCCGCCTCTGCAACCCAGATCTTCAGAGAAGGAGCTGGAATAGAAATGCTTCGTCAGCGTTCACAAGTCAACCAGCCTTACGTTTCCCGCAACGCTATACCCCGCCGTTAAAAAAAAATGTCATTTCTGCCGAGCAACGTTTACAGCATATAAACTCATCGCTGCAGGGAACACTTCTCACAGCACGCACAACTTCTAGCAGCCATCGCAGTCCGGCTTCCACGTTACTCCCAAAGGAAATGTCCGTGTCCTGACCGGAAGCAAAAGCTACGGTTAAATTAAGTACTTAGGCACGACGCAATCAGAGTTCCAAAGCGGGTGTTGGCTCATAACTGTGTTCAAAATGTGAACTTAATGCTTTAAAGAGGACAACTGCACCATATAGCTCGGTAAGACAACACTTAGTAGGTTGCTACTGATTTTTTCTGTCTTTTTTCAGCCCACAAACAATGAGAAATGAAACCAGTACTTTAAGAGCATAAGGAAACAACAGCATTTCAGAGGTTTCTCTCCACCACCTTAACAAAGATAGCAAACAAAAGTAATCCTAGAACACAAAGTTCAACATCCACCTGCACTACCGACCTCACACCATCGTATCGCATTACACATCAACCCTCCACAAGCTACATTCCAATAATTTGAAGACACAGACCGTCTGACCACAAAACACACCCTTCAGTATCAGAATCATTTTTATGACAGCATTCTCAATAACTAAAAAAAAACAGGAGTATATCTGAGCTAATGTTTAAAACAAGACTGCTTTACTATCAATATTCTCATTCGTGTCCCAACTCAAACTACCTAAAACATACCTAACCTTTGAAAAGTCTAGCAGTCCTTTTAAAAATCAGAATTAGACCCAAGAGCTAATCTCTGCTTCTTCTCAACCTAACTACTTTATATCCCACGTCACCCGCTTTGTCATTAAAGCAGAATCTCACACCAACATAAATGCTACAGAGACAACCTGATAAAGATTAGGCATCCTAGCTTCAGTTTAGGCACGGGTAAGATTCACGTTATCACGCTATTTGTGTAAGAACGTGTAGTCCCCAAGGAATTCTTGCCCGCATCCCTCTTTGGCTCTCCATTCCCAATTCCCACCAAGATTTGTACTCAACTCTCTGACATATCACATCTGCTAATTTAAAAAATACTCTGTGATTAAAATCAAATGTTCATATTCATTTTCTCCATTGAATTACATCCTTCCTCAGTCCTGACCTATATAAGATAAACGGCTGCTCCAGTTATGACAATTTTAGAGTAGTTTCCATCCGATTAAGATGAACTGCCAGCACTGAAGAGGTTAGTTCACTGGTGCCTCAAATTAGCTGGGCTCAATAATTTAAAATTTACTTGCATTACAAAGTATTTAAATATAGATGCACCTTTATTCACATGAACATACCTAACCAGTTTACATGCATTCGTCCAGCAGCTACACAGTATACTCCACCTCCCTTTCCCATCTGCCTGGAAAGACAGGTGCAGTTGTGAAAAATGAGCAGTAATGCCAAAGAGGAGAGAGGACTAGCTTCCTCCCGTTTCAACAGAAACTCCTACAAAACAGTCCTGAAAGTTGAACAAAGAAGCACAACTAAATGCAACCTCTAATCTAAACGCCTACGTTTTTAGGATCCGAGCGTGGAATCACAAGGTTTGTCTTTCAGAAGCTCGACACTTTACTCGGGGGTCGGGAGGGTAGTGGCAGAAGGGGGTGAGTTTGCAGATGGCACTCGCGTGATGAGAAAGATACAGCCCGCATGGCCCTCGGGCTTGCTATTCTCCTGATCATCTAGATGCTGTCAGTATGGGTCAATCTGTTTTCCTTTAAGAAAGAGTCTCGAGCACTAACGCAGTCAGCAATCGTGTAGTTCCAGCGATATCATCCAGCGCTATCCGCTTGCACGAGCGCAACGCAGAATACGCTGAGAAACCGACTCCGAAGAGGCTCGTCCGACTGCGCCCACGGACCTGCAGCAGCCCGAGGGCTCCTGGTGCTCCGCTAGCCCGAGGGCCAGCCGCCGCACACCGCGGGAGCGTCCGGCGCCGCTGGCCGCGCCCGCCGGTCCCCGGTCCGCGGGAGCAAAGCACCGCCTCCCTCGCCGCCATCGCCGGTCGGCAGCGCGCTCCGCCCCGCCCCACCCCGCCCGAGCTCAGCTCCCGCCTCCGGTACCGCTGAGTGAGGCCGAGGAAGCGGGTGGACGCCCCTGCCGCGCTGCTCAGCTCCATGCGGGCGGGCAGACGGAGGCTTCACCCCTCCGGCGTCGCTCCTGCGGCTCCGTCCCGCGCGGGAGAGGCGCCGAGAGCTCCCCGCGCGCCCGCCAACCACTCACGCGGCGCGGCGGTCGTTGCGTCACCCGCTGCGCCGCCCGCAGGGCCCGCCGGGAGTTGTAGTCTCGGGCTGCGAGCCGCCCGGCTATTCTCCGCGCCCGGGGGCCGCAGTCCCGCGAGTGGAGAGGGGAGGGACCTCGGTCAGCACCGGTATCCTGCAAGCGGCAGAAACCGGTTCGTTCCAAGACAGCCAAGCGGGCGGGTCAGCTTTGCTGCGGAACGCATCTCAAGTCCAGATGGCACACCACAATGATTTCCATTTACACTACGTGACTCAAAGCGAGCTTGCACGGTGACGCGCCTGCCGGATGAAAAGCAAAGGACTAGAGGATGCATCTGCACGGCGTTGTACTTAATACAGAGAAAAGCCAGTCATCAGGGTTTGTCGCAGATCTAGTATTACGATACAATCTTACTTAGAAGTATGAAAGTGGAAGTGCCACAATAGCGTTGTCTAAAGCGCAGTCAGCCTGCCATTTCACACCGACGGGACATGACGCAGCGCAGAATTTACACGCTCGACTTCCAGCTGGACTGAGCGAGCGAGCCGCGCAGCAGCGCCGGGAGGGCTGGGGCTGGCCCGGTGGGGCCGTGAGCGCCGATTCCAATCGCGGCGCAGCCGCAGCCTCCCGCTGATCTCCGTGCAGCGGGGTCATGGGGAAGGGACGAGACACCTGGCACCGGCCGGAGCGCAGGAACAGAGGCAGAGAAGAGCCTGAGCCGAGGCACCATCCTCGGACACGCCACCCCTGTGCTCTGGGGCAGCCGCCAGCTTGCAGGACAGGAGCGGGGGAGGGACTCCAACCCTTGGGAGCAAGGGGCTGCCTTCCCTTTCTTGTTTGAGTAGACGGCCCTTTGGGAGGGGGGATCGATGTACCTAAGTGGCTTTGTGGGCGAAGAAAAAGGAACGGAGCGGGAGTCTGTGATGATGATGATGTCATTTCGGACACCCCAATGTTACTGGGAGAGTGAAGATGCGGTGGAGGACGAGGTGAACAGGGTAGGAGAGGGGTGAGGTGGATCCTCCCAAAAAGCACAGGTTTACAACCCAAAAATGCTTGGAAGTTCGGAGGGTGTGTTTGGGGGGGGGGGAAATCAGTTTTTACTATCTTTAAATAAATAAATAATATTTTTATTACAGTTGATTTCAAAATAGAACCCAGTATCTAGTGTATTATATACAGGATCATGAAGAATAAAAAGTTCTAAATATACAGGGTTTTAAAAAGCAAATAAAACTTCTGTATCTATAAATGAAACAATAAAGGGCTTGAACATGAAGCAAACCATCTCTGTGAAGGCAGTAGAAACAACTCTGAGTATGCAGAGTTTCTTTCTGTCCAAGTGAAACAGAGCCTGAGATCTGGGCTGGGACTGGAATCGCTGCTGCCAGCCCGTGCCGAGTGCCCCGTCCTGCAGCCCCAGGGTGAGGAAACGCCACACTCAAAGTGGCATTAAATTTGGATTTAAAATAGAGACCACTGGAAAAGCAAAGGTGAGGTGGGTTACTTGCAGCCCCAAGGGGACGCTGGTGAAGGTGAACCAGAAGCAGACAGCAAAAGAGCTTCCACTGCTTCTCACTCCAGCAAGTGAGCGAAATACCCAGGAATTGTCTAGAAAACCTAATTTTCTGGGAGCCACTGCGTTTGTTTTCCCTATCCCTGCATAATCCAGGCCACTGCTGGAGCTGTGTTAGACAACGGCATGAGGTGAAAGCTGCATCTATTTAATTTGGTATTTTATGTATTGTTTATTTTAATATTTTACTTTTTTTTTTTTTTTCATTTCTTGTGCATTTTTAATTTTTTTTTTAATTTTTTTTCTTTCAAATTTTTTATTTTTTTATTTTTACTTTTTAAAAAGTACTTTGAAATCTCTTGTTATTTTAAAACATTTTTATATTATTGCTTAATTTTTTATTTTCATGTTATTTTATTTTTTGTTTTGTATTTATTTTGTATTTTTAACTTTTAATATTTAACTTTATTAATATTTAATTTTATTCACATTTTCTTTAAATATTTTACTTTTAATATTTATTTATTTATTTGTTTCACATTTTCTTTATTCCTTTTTTTATTTTTTCCCTTTCTCTTTCTTACCCCAAGTATGTGGAAGTTTGGCTGTTGGCAACAAAGTTAAAAAATGACATCCATGTCCACTGGCTGTCTGTATATACTTGAGAGTGCAGTTAGCAAAACCTCTGTATTTCCTGCTAAAATAAAAAACCTGAAAGGAGAAAGCTGTAAACACTGTGGTGCCATTTTCTTCCTTTTAACCCCCTAAATAGTTCCTGTTCTACCCCTTTACAGTATTACCAGCAGTAACTCGATATTGAGGTGTGTTTCAGAGGTAGCAATAAAACAAAGTAGACATTTTATCTTTTAAATTCTCCAAACCTCATTGTTTGTTAACAAAAACCCAAGAGAAACAAACCAAAAAAGACAAAAAGAAAACAAAAACCCCAAACAACAACAAAAAAACCCCCATACACAATGAGAAAATATATCAATATTATTTTATCAAAAATTAAATTTTTACCCCTTAGAAAACCAGGCTAATTTAATTCTACTTAAGTGCCGTTCTGATATGTTAGGTTAACAAATTCATATACTTTAAAGTTAAGAGAATAGTTTTAAAAAGATTTCAGGAATAAAAAAGGGAGCATCGAACATACAAGAAGGTTTGTTTGACATCGCCTCATCTCTGTCCTTCTTTCTTTTCCTGGAAAACCTTTGGATTCCACAGATTCTCCGAGAGATCTGCTGGGACTGCAGAAAGGTTTGCTCTGTCAGAGAGCCAGGAGGATTTACAGCACAGCCATTGCCATTCCACGAGGGTGAGGAGGCAGTGTTGGACATACTCTTTGTCATGGGATGGGACAAGGGAGTCCAGAGAGTCTTTGTGGTCCCTTCCAAGCCAAACCACCCCCACGATCCCACGATCTGATCAGCACCTATCCCAATTCCGTTCCAGAAACGCCAATCCCATTCTGTCCATTAATCCACAATTTCCCTGAGACAGAAGCGGAGGAGGAACCCATCAGGCCCTTACACCCCTGCAGCCCGGCCAGACAAGTGCTCCAGGCTGGAATCACCACCATTTACAACCCTGAAAACCCACCATCCTACGCACCAAAGCAGCCGGAGCCATTTTTTGCCATCATCTTTGGAAGACCAAGCACCTCAAGCCTGGTCGCCATCTTGGGAGTGGCATCACGTGACTTCCGCCCTTACCGGT
>JANEHK010001532.1:0-12437 GCA_025960845.1 Tachycineta bicolor | reverse complement strand
ATCTACGTCACTATACTACATAGTGCATGCTCCACTTGTTGTTAGGGGGTCTTCTTGGCTTTTTGGTGGTCTTCTTCAGAGGAAGGCTCATCATCTTCTTCTCATCCTCTGAATAACCTTACTGGCTGCATGTGCGCCCTAAGTTTTGTGTTATACATAACTAAGCATTATGTTCCAAAAAGTAATTATTTCATGGATCAAACCACCACCCAAACTCCCTGCCTTGAAATAGTCCCAACTTTATCCATCTCAAGGCCAGTTTTGTCTTAAGACATCCTGTGTCCCATAACGTCTGCAAAGGGCTCATCTCCCTACCTTGGAGTAGTCCCAGCTTTGGCAAATCCAGCTTTGAAACTCTTGCTTATCTCAAACTGCATCCTGTATCTTATTTTTCTCATGGAGCATCTGCCAAGGGGACCATCTGCTTTGTAACAGTAACCACATCTACTTTTTCCTTTACTGCTTTATAAAAACAATTTTCTAAAATATATATTTTTAAAATATTGATAAAATTACAATTAGCATGAATCATTTTCATTTATTACAATTTACCGCATTTCTGGTTTTATTCATATTTATTCATACTTTTTAATTAAAACTGAATTTCAATTTTTTTCTATATTCCCAATAAACCAGGTTTCTACACTCTCTCATTTCAGCCTCTAATTTTTCTAACATCTCCCATGCTGCATCAAGCTTTTCGCATTCCTTCTCAAATTTGGTTAACATCTCTTGTGCTAGAGTAGTCTCTTTATGTTCAGTCAACATCACTTCAGGTCCCTTTTTTTGAGTGCGAGTAGGTCTAGCTTTTAATATCATCAAAGGATTTGGTTTCCCTTTTGCTGCCAATTCTGGATCAATGGGCATTGCTGTCATTTGCATTCCTTGTATCACTGGGTGGATTAGTCTAATAAGACATGGAATCATGCATGGTAAGAATAACAATTCTAATCCAGAACATAACAGCATAAATCCCACCTTCTTCCACCAGGCTCCTCCAAAGAGGTTATCCCCCCAATCCGTTTTTAGAATAGAATTCCACTTTTGAACAGGTACATGTGCCACCCTTTTAATTTCTTCAGCAAGCTTGGTGATGGCTTACCCCTGATCATCTCTCTCCACACAGCACTCAAATTCCTTAAATCTTCCTCAAACTCCCCCTTCTTCAGCCAACAGATAATCTAGGGCAATTCTGGTTTGATATACAAATGCTCACATTTGTGAATGCTGCTTGGCCAGTAACTGCAGGGCATCAGAAGTATGGTTTGAGACAACCTCCACTACTGCCTGGAGTCTTATCAATGGATTAAATAGATAAATTGGGATCCTATATCCCCAAGATTCACCCTCAGCCCGAGTTGCTGGGTCATAATACGCTGTGATTCTTTCTGCAGGCCCTTCGTCTTCCCCCCATTCCTGGTTTCCCCCTGCCTTTGGGAAGTCGAGGTTTAAATCTCTTTTATTCCTTTCTAGAGTCTCATCAAGTGGTGTTCCCAGCATATTGCTCCTAGACCTTGGTATGACGAAGAAGGAGGGTCGTATAACTCCTAAGGTACAGGTTCCCTCCCACTTTCAAGGTAATTCACTCTATGCTCATTGCCCACAAATCCAATATATTCCATCAGGGGCTTCCAATTACTATGTTGGAATTTGTGTGGTTTTTGGTTTTGTTTTGGGGGTGGTTTTTTTGGGTTGTGGGGGTTTTTTTGGGTTGCGGGTTTTGTTGTTGTTGTTGGGGTTTTTTTTGTTTTTTGGGTTTTTTTGGTTTTTTGTTTGTTTGTTTGTTTGTTTGTTTGTTTTGTTTTTGTTTTTTGTTTTTTGTTTTTTGGTTTTTTTTTTTGTTTGTTTGTTTGTTTTTTTTTCCTGGTTGTTCCCAATAGGATTTTAGGTCTTTTATGTACTGGTAGGGGTTAGCTCCAGGACTTTTATGCCTGCACAAATCAGTTTGATTACTCCACTCACAAGTCATTTCCTTTGTTATTCTCCAATACCTTCGGTTGCCAGTTTTTGGGGTTTTTTTTGGTTTTATTATCCGAATTAACTACTAAAGTGGATGTACAAGGAGTATATCCTACTACTTCATTATATTTCCTTCCTTCTCTAGTTATACGGACTGTTCCAATGACTCAATGACTCAAAATCCATCCTTCAGGTGGTTTTAATGTCTTGGAAATTTGAGTATGATTCCATTTTAAAAATTGTTCTGGAGCTAGACTCTCATCTCTCCACAGCCATCTTTCAGCCATTCTAAGTCCCCCACAGATGCAGCATTTGGATAATCCTAATTTCATAGCAATTTCTTGCATCAAAGCTACAAAAAGTTTCTTAGCTGAGGCTGTCAAATCCCAGGTGCTATACTGTTGCTTTAATTGTTCATATAGCTTATCCAGTTCCATTAATTCTTTCCCTATGGCTTTTTTACATCTTTTGTTTGTTTCTTCTACTTTTTTTTTTTTTTTCTTTTTTTTTTTTTTCCCCTTAGTGCTGTACCTTTTATACCTATACTTGGATAATTTCCATTCTCATATTTCTCACAACAAAAAGAAGTTTTCATATTGAGGATAAATTTGATCACTGTAAGGATAAGGAGCTCATCAATTAAATCCTAATTTTTTCCCTACCCAATCCATTTTTCTAATTTTAACACAAGCATCTATAAAATTGCTGTGATCGTAGCAGGTAGCACTAACATATAGGTGTGCTGTGAAAACAAATTCCATCTGGCCCTTGATCCACATGGAGTGCTTGCATTTATTACAGGGATCAACATTATTGGGAGTTTGTTTTTGCATAGATTGTTCTCTCATTGCCCACCCTTGTGCTGCTTGTTTTATTATTGTTTGTTCCTGCATTGCTCATTCCCTTCTCTCATGGACTCTGTCCAGAGTGGCTCCATAGTTTTGGCCAGTTGCCAAGGGCATCATGAAAAACACAGTGAAAATAATCCTCAGGAGTTTTGACTTTCTACCATCCTCAAGGCCCTTTGGGTTGCAGCCAAGGGCCAAGATGTCAGGATTCTTGGCAGCAAAGTTTATATCCTGGGATCTAGTCACTGGTGCATTTGGTCTCACTGGTACCCTTGGCCTCGTGTTTGTTTCAATGATGGCACAGATTACTCACAGTTCTTGCAGCACTGCCCTCTCTCTCTCTCTCTCTCTTTTTGTGGGTTAGTCAGCTACTTCCTCTTTTAGTCTAAACCAGCAAAGCTCTGGAGATGTGCCACCCACAATAAGATTTGCTTTATCACTACATCAGTTAACAACCTGATTTGTTGGTAGATTTTGCTCCGATGTTGGGGATTATTATTAAGTTATCATCACCACCAATAGGCACATTCGCAATGCCAATTCATGTAAGAAATGTGTCTATAGCATGGCACACAAATTCCTTCTCCACAGCAATTGTTAATTATGATACAGTGCTCTATAATACCATTAATTGTTTCCTCTCTCACCTGCTCAAAAGCTAATATAGTAAAAACTCATTGGTCTAAATTTTCTATTTATTGAACCGCTGCATATAAGGTTCCATCTTCATATCGCAAAAGTGTTCCAAAAAAAACCCCTGGAAAAGCTTTTTAAAGTTAACTCTTCACGCATGCAATCTAAGTGAAACAAATCAATTATCTCTCTCTTTCTTCTGCTCTTGTTACTCTCCACCACAAATTAAGGCAAAGCCTACAAATAACACAAACCCATGGGCGACACTCTAAGCCATGCTTAGTAGACTGCCAGTGTGTTACTTGTTCTTGGACTCTTTTAGTAACAGGTGTTTCTTGTCTCTTTACTGGAATTGTAGTTCCTCAATGAAATCTGTTAGTTTTAGTCGCTGAGGGCATCTTAAAAGATTTCCAGTTTGTTCAGGCTGTTCCCATTGATCAAGGAAGTGTCTAATCCCTTCCCATCGCCATTGTTCTGCCTCCAAACTCAATGGAGTTGCCATCAACAGCCAATCCAGAATACCTAATTTTTCTAATAAATTAAAGTTAATTGCAATTACAAAACACAGAACTGTAATGATTAATTATCAAAGGAGTTCTATAGTTTGGACAAGTTAAGCAGCACAATTAATTTCTTTTTTTCTGTTGTTTCTGTATATCCACATTTTACTGCTATTATCTTTTGTTCTTGCAGTATTCTCAAAGCCACTAATCCTTCTGTGTGATACACTAAATAAATAAATGCTCTTTGTACATGATCTTTTATTATAAATTGTTGCAAATAAGCATCAATGTTGATCTGTGCTAAAACCCAATTGTGCATTCTAAAGTCTCACTCTACTCTACTAAAACATCATATACAATGAATCATAAAAGCTACGTCTCTTAGGTCCCAAGGTACAGTTGTTCTGTGCCAATGTCTTTGTCTCAGCCACTTCATGGTCACTGCTTTACACCGCTCACACTGATGACCGTGTTTGCAGCAACCCTGCTGAAACATGGAAACTTCTCTCTGCGGGATGGCAGCTTCTGACCTTTCTGTGCTAAGGATATCTTGAATATCCTGGGGCTGGGTTATTCTTTCAATATGTGGGTGGCACGACATGTATTGCTGCATGATGTGAAATCCACAGCCGAAAACGATTTTCCATATGAGCTATAGCCTCTGGGCACCAAATACTCTCTTCAGCCATGTTGTGGATTAATTACAGTTTTACTTTAAACTTTATTTTGGAATTCAATAAAATGATTTAATCAAATTTAAGTCTTTTTTAATTTTTAATTTCAGGTCTCCTGGTGTCAAAATAATTTTCCAATCTTTATTGGGTATAGGTCCTTTTACCCTTGAAGTATGAGTCTAGCCTTTTTCTGCAATTCGAAATTTGGTTTTGTCAGGGATAATCCATTGTCCCTCTTTTGGACTTGCTCCTAGGTTTTTCATGGCTTCTACTTCTGCTAAAGAAAAGTATGGTGTTTGATTTTGTGTTCCTGCTTCCTGAAAAGTCATAATTCCATTGCTGTTTTCCCTCAGGGAAGCTTTCTTAGCTTCATCATCAGCCAAATTGTTTCTTCTGGTTTTGATGTTTCTCCCCTTCTGGTGGCCTTTCACATGAACCACTGCTATATTTTTTGGACTCCTCAAAGCTTTAAGTATTTGAATTATCAATCCTTGGTGCACTACTCCTTTACTTTGAGTGCTTATAAGTCTCCTTTCTTTCCAATTTTTTCTAAATGTGTGCACTACCCCAAAGGCATATTTTGAGTCGGTGTATATGGTCCCTTCTCAATCCTTTAATAACAGCAATGCACAGAATAATGCATAGAGTTCACAGGCTTGTGCTGACCAGGATGGGCTAAGGGGACCAGATTCTTTTACTTCCAGTTTTTCTCCACAAATTATGACATACCCGGATTTCCTTCTTCTGTCTGCCACTCGGGATGATAAATCTGTAAATAATTTTTCTCTTCTTTTTAATTCTTGTTCTCTCAAATCTGGGCATATTTTTGTTTGTAAGTCTATGTCCTCCATGCAATCATATATTAATTCTTCCCCTGGGTCAACATAAAGGAATTGAGTGGGGCTTTGTATATTTGTCGCTCTCAGCTCTAATTCAAATGAGGTTATCAACATAGTCTCATATTTTAATATTCTGCTATGTTAAGCATGTTTTGGCCTCTTTAGCAAGGATTCCCCTAATATTAAGGGGGTGTACACTTCCAGTGGTGCCCCAAAGGTTACTTTTTGGGCTTCTACTAACACAGTGGTGCCTACCAGAACTTGCAGGCATGTTGGCTGACTTATACTAATTGGATCCAATAATTTGGAATAATATCCTACTGGCTTTCGGCTTCCTGCCCAATCTTGAGTCAATACTTCATAAGGTGTTTGATCAACTGTATTAACTAATAATTGAAAAGACTTGCCTAAATTGGGAAGACTCAGTACAGGAGCTTGCAGTTGGGCTTCTTTAACTTGTTCCAAATTTTCCTGATCCCTTTCAGTCCATTTCAAGAAATTTGTAATTTATTTCTCATTCAGACATTTTACTTTCCTACTAAACCCTTCTATCTCTTGTCTGCAATAACCCCAAAAACTCAAAAACTGCTTTATTTCTCTTTTAGACTTTGGGAGTCCTATGTTCAATATTCCTGGAACCCTTTCAGGGTCTAGATTTCTCTTTTGCTTACTAATCCAATGACCTAAATACCACATTTCTGACTCCACAAACTGCAGTTTTGACTTTGATATCTTCAGCCTGTTTTCTCCCAGAAAATTTAGAAGCTTAATAGTACCCTTTCTAGTTTCCTCTTCAGTTTCTCCTGCTACTAACAAATCATCTACATACTGTAGCACCTTAATTCTTTTGGGTAACTCAAAGGACATCCAAAGATTTTCTAACGCCCTCCCAAAAATATTCAGTGCCTCTGTAAAACCTTGCGGTAGCACCGTTCACCTCAATTGTTCTCTCCTACCTGTATCTGGGTCCTCCTACTCAAAGGCAATTCTTACTGCCCTCATCCAGAGGGCAACTTCAAAAGGCATCCTTTAAATCCACGACACTGTGCCAAATGTAATTAGGAGGTATCTGGCTTAGCTACTCCTGGAAAGCGGGTAATGGTTCTTTGATTTACCGCTCTGAGATCCTGCACTAGTCGGTAGCTACCATCAGGCTTCTTTACTGGCAGGATGGGGGTATTATGTGGTGACACACAGGACTCCAACACCCCCTGATGTACTCAATTCTCACCTCCTGGTTTCAATCCCTTCCGACCTTCCAGTGATATCGGATATTGTTTTACTCTAGTGGGGATTTCTGGGTTCTGTATTTCAACACTAATGGGCTGAATGTTTAATTTTCCTTCTTCACCAGTATACCACACAGTGTCACTAATCTCAAAATTATCTTCTTCACTTAAAGAATAGATTTTAAGTTTTCTTTCACAGGGTGTTATTTTAATTCCCAAGGCTATTATTCAGTCTATTCCTAATAAATTATTATCAGCCTCTGGTATTAATACCAAATCATTCAATCCAAATTTTATATCCAATTCATTCTGCACGTTTTTAATTACAGGAACCTGAAAATCTTCTCCTTTAACCCCAATTACATGGACACGTTCACGACTTACTTCACATCGCTTTGGTAATTTTCTTACTGTGGACCAAGTAACTTCTGTGTCCACCAAAAATGTGATTTCTTCCTTTTGAGGACCTATTTTCAGTTTTATCAAGGGCTCTTCTAGGTGTTCAGTCCTCACTAAATAGAGCTCCTGACCCCCTAGTCTTCTTGAAACATTTTCTCATCTTGGTGCCTCTTTCTACAAAATTTTTGTAGATGTCCCTTTGTGTGGCAGTAAAAACAAGTGGGTCCTGTACTTCTGGAGCGAGGACAAGAAGTTTGTAAGTGTCCTTTCTGGTGACAGGAAAAACACGTGGGTCTCGTATCCCCAGAGGTGGGACCTGCCTTTTTCTGTTTTTTGTTCTTTCCTGAGTGCTTCTCTGTATTCATGGGTGTCTGTGTTGCCTTGACTGCTGCCATTAAAATCTGTGGTTTTGTCTTTTGCCTCTCCTCATCTCTTCTCACATACACTTTCTGTGCTTCTCTTAACAATTCCTGAAGCCCCCTATCCTGCCAATTTTCTACTTTTTCCAGCTTCTTCCTGATGTGCCCCCAGGTCTTAGCTACACATTGTGTTTTCAAAAGAACCTGTCCTGCTGCAGTGTCGGGGTCTACACCTGAGTATAACTGCAAGACTTTTCTTAGTCTTTCTAACCAGTGTGCCAGGGGTTCATCCTTCCCTTGGTGCTCACTTAGAGCTTTTCCTATATTCTGCCCCTTGGGCACTGCTTCCTGGATTCCTCAGATAATCATCCACCGGGGATCACTCTTATTCTGCCTGTGTCTTTCATTCTGATTATTCCGACCCGAATCTTGCATAGGCCATTTCTGATCCCCCTGGTTTAGCCCCTGACATTCTCTATCCCAAACCCTTGATCCTGAATGTATAATAATTTTTCTTTCTTCCACGATAAACAGGATTCCTAAGATAGACCGCAGTTCCACCCAGATGTACATATTTGGCCCCAAGAATGGATCTAATCTCTCTGCCACTCCAAGAGGTTCCTCTAGCAGCCTGCCCATCTCCTCCTTAAACTCCCTAACGTCCCCTGTGTTCCGGGGAACACTCACATCACCAATAGGTCTCTGTTCTGTGTTTGCCATTGGAACTTTTCTAAGCGGGTATAGTCCATCTTCCATTTTTGCTTCCCCATCCCCATCATCACTTCTCCCCGTCCCCCACCTCTAGTTCTATGTGCTACTGGCTCCTCCTGAATAGGGGGTGCGTTTGCATTTACAGGAGGACCCTTGGGGGCTTGGGGTTGAACGGGCTGATGAGGTTGCCTATAAGGGGGTGGGAGGTGATCTAATGGATCCTAGGGCTCGTGTCTGTCTTTTTTGGCTGCTTGCACTCTTGTTTGTAAAGGATAGAATGGACAACCCTCACTTCCTTGCCTTTGGGTGACAAATCCACTCTTCCCCTGGGAAGCCACAGAGAAGCATATTTGCATTCTTCCTGATTAAAAGGTTCTTTTGAATTCACATACAATTAAAAGCCTGTCAAATCCAATTTTCAAATGATCCGGAATATGGCCAATATAAGTTATCTTTCCGGATCATTTCCTTTGTCCATTCAAACATACAATAATTAATCATTTTCTGCTTATTTTTTTCTTCTTCAGGATTCCCATACATCTCAGAATCATAACATCATCCCTAGTGGACCGTCCTGAGGGATGCTCCCCTTCTGAGACCCCCCTCACAGTTCCCAGGTATACCAGGCTCTTGTGAATTTTCTTCATAATTCACAGCTCCTTGGTCTAAGGACTTATTTTTCCTTGCACCCAATTTTGGCGGCAACAAAGTAAGAAATCCCCAGCACCAGAAGAATCTTGGTCTCCCTCCCTCATTGTGCCGTTCAATCCTCTCACTTATTATTCTGTTGCACTGTTTTGTCTTTTGCCAAGAGTTTGCCTCACACCTAATTCCAATCTTTCTCCCCATCTGTCTTCCCTGACTATATCCTTCTAGCCACTTCTCCTTGCAATCCCTCTTAGTCTATTACTACAGTTACCAACTATTTTCTTCTCAAAGAAAATGGAACTTGACTCAATTGCTCCCCTTCTTATTCACCTCAACCAGCGATCAGATTGCTCCCTTCTCCTCGAGGACCTTCCCCTGGGTTCTCGGGCTGGGACCCTCCCTGCCACTCCCTCCCAGGGAACCTCACTCATTCTCTCTTTTCACTTCCCTCCTTTTCTGGCTGGTCTCCTCACAGAGAGCCAAAAACGTGGTACTGGGAGGTTCACACTTGCTTTGGGGGTCTGGGCTACCAGCCCCTATTTTAGATATTCTACACACACACAGACAGACAGCTATGCCCCTGCCCAACCCCATTGTACTTACACAGTCCATTTCCCCACACAGTTCTTGTGCACAAGATGTTTTACAGGACCTTTACCTTTAGCTGGCACTCCAATGACAGCCTTTGTGTGTGCCTCCTAGTGCTGGCTTCCTTTGCTTATGTATTATCTTAATTGGAATTATTTCACCAAGGGAGCCTGGTCTAACCTTGGGACCACTTTAAAAGAGCTGGTGGGCAGCTCCTTCCTGAGACTAGCCATCCTTCCCCAGGCTGGAGTTCCTGGGTTTCAGCACCAAATTGTTATAAATGAAGCTCTATATGTCTAATTTAATAAGCAACAAAGTTGAATTTAGCAGCAATGCAATTTTATTTAAGTATTTTATAATCCAGCAAATACAAAAATTTGGCAGTGATTAATTAAAGATAAGTAATGTTCTGGTAAAGCATAAACAAAAAATGACCGGGGTACAGAGAGGGGTTTCTCACCCTACCTCACGTACAAAACAAAGTAATCCAACTTAAACTCATATACTGTATGTTAATACATATTCATAAATATTTCTCGTAAATCTCCTATTTTCAATTTGTAAAATATATGTCACTATACTACATAGCTCATGCTCCACTTGCTGTTAACGGGTCTTCTTCGCTTTTTGGTGGTCTTCTTCAGATGAAGGCTCATCATCTTCCTTGTGTCCTATGAATAACCTTACTGGTTGCGTGTGCGCTCTAAATTTTGTGTTATACATAAATAAGCTTTATGTTCCAAAAAGTAATCACTTCATGGATCAAACCACCACCCAACCTCCCTGCCTTGGAATAGTCCCAACTTTGTCCATCTCAAGGCCAGTTCTATCTTGAGACATCCTGTATCCCATCACATCTGCAAAGGGCCCATCTCCCTACCTTTGAGCAGACTGAGCTTTGGCCAATCCAGCTTTGAGACTCTTGCTTATCTCAAACTGCATCCTGTATCTTATTTTTCTCATGTAGCATCTGCCAAGGGGCCCATCTGCTTTGTAACACTAATCACATCTACTTTTTTGCTTACATCTATATAAAAAATTTTCTAAACTATATATATTTTTAAAATATTGCTATAGATACAATTAGCATGAATTATTTTCATTTAGTACACCTTTATAGATTGAGATCAGCAATGTCTGATTGATATTGACCCTCAGCACATCAAATGCAGTCTAAATAGATATGAAAATCAAGACCCTTCATGGCTGATGATAAATCACTTTGTCCCCACCCCCTTGTCAGTATTTCTATCATGCAACACCTGGTACTCCTATGGATCAGGAACAGTGGGCCAGCAGGAGCAGGGCAGTGATTCTTCCCCTGTGCTCAACACTGGTTGGGCAGCACCTCAAGTGCTGTGCAAAGTTCTGGGCTCCCCAATTTAAGAAAGACATGGAGGGGCTGGAGTGTGTTCAGAGAAGGGCAACAAGTCTGGTGAGGGGTGTGGAACACAAGTCCTGTGAGGAGTGGCTGAGGGAGCCACTCCTTGTTTTTCCTGGAGAAGAGGAGCCTCAGGAGAGACAAGGTGGTGTCAGGGCATTGCTTGGACTTGATGATGTCCAAGGTGTTCTCCAACCTTGATAATTCTATGATTCTCTGAAACCACCCTTGCAGCAGTTCCAGGATGAGCCCTGGGCCTCCTCTCCAGAAGGTACAGCAGCCCAGGTGCCTCAGCTTCTCCTCACAGCCCCAAAGCCCATCCTGTCAGTCCTGCAGAGCCTCTGCAGCTCCTCCTCATTGCCCAGAACAGGGAGCCCCACATCCAGACACAGCAGCCCAGATGTGCTGCCCTGGTCTGTGGTGCCTCTGGCAAGGGAGCAGCATGAGGCACTGCAGGAGGCTGCAGACAATTCCTGAAGCACTTGGAGGATGATCCTGCTCCCCAAGGGATGTTCCCATGGTGCCAACTCAGGAACTGAAAAGGGGAGTGGGGCCATAGAAGATCAGGCAACCAGGGAGGGGCTGTTTACAGGGGAGGGAACAGGGGTAGGCAAAAGGAAGAAATTTGTACAAGGAAGGGTAAAGAAAGCCAAGCTGAAGCAAAGGAAATGCTCAGGGCACTTTTGGGGTGGCTTCCAGGCAGCCCTGGCTCTGAGCAACAACGTCTGCAGTGGCACAGGAAACTCACAGCTCATGGGAACAAACTTTCTGGCTGACTTCAGAGGCTACCACAAACCTGAGTGCTTTCCCTGCTGTCCCCCAGCCCTTCCTGGCCCCAGGGGCTGATGATTGCATTTGTGCTCCCTCAGGTTCATCTCCCCACACCGACACCATGGGAGTGCTCACGCCTGCTCTGGGCAGTGCACACAGGGGCTCCTGAGCCAGTGCTGCCGTGTCTGCGCCTGCAAGGATGCGGCACCTGTGTGAGCTGGGGGAGAGGCCAGGGCTGCAGAGGGGGGATGTTGTTGGCAGGTGCATGAGGACGCTCTGGGACGCTGCCCTGGGGTGTTCAGCGCAGTGGGGATGGATCAGCCCCTGCTCTGCTGCTCCTTCCCATCTCCCCCAGGCACCTTGCAGAGCCCCAGCCATGCTGTTTGCCCCCAGCCTGCCCACGGCCACCCTGGGGCTGCTCACGGGGCTTTTCTCTGCTGAGCATTGGCCTGGGCGTGTTCTGGAGAGAGCCTGGGCAAGGAGCCTGGAGCCCCCAGGCCCTGCCCTGAGGCGTCAGCGCTGCCCCAGCAGTGCCCATGGCCTGTCCCTGCTGCAGCCCCGGCACTGCCACCCCCAGCACTGTGCCCGGCCCCGAGAGCACTCAGGCCCTACAGCAGCACCAGGGCCAGGAGGGCAGCGGGGCAGGGCCACGGGAGCAGCACTGGCAACACCAAGTGCTGCTGCTCCTGGGCACAGCTGCTGTGCCAGCACTGATCTGCCCCAGCTCTGCACACAGACATTGCTGCTGCAGCTGCAGAGGAGGGAACAAAAGGGGGATCTCTGCAGAAAACTTGGCTAGGAGATCCTTGAGTTCCTTTAAAGCCACCAAGAGTGCAGGCTCTCACTGACACCGTGGCCACAAAGACAGAGGAGAGAAACAAAATGAGAAATGGCA
>JANEHK010001531.1:0-12437 GCA_025960845.1 Tachycineta bicolor | reverse complement strand
CTCAATAAAAAGGTTTAATCAAATTTAAGTCTTTTTTCATTTTACTTTCAGGTATCCTGGTGTCAAAATAATTTTCCAGTCTTTACTGGGTATAGGTCTTTTACCCTTGAAGCATGAGTCTATCCTTTTTCTGCCGTTCAAACTGTGGTTTTGTCAGGGAGAATCCATTGTCCCTCTTTTAGAGTTGCTCCTAGGTTTTTCATGGCTTCTACTTCTGCTAAAGAAAAGAATGGTGTTTGATTTTGTGTTCCTGCTTCCTGAAAAGTCATAATTACATTGCTGTTTTTCCTCAGGGCAGCTTTCTTAGCTTCATCATCAGCCAAATTGTTTCTTCTTGTTTTAATGCCTCTCGTTCTCTGGTGGCCTTTCACATGAACCACTGCTATCTTTTTTGGACTCTTCAAAGCTTTAAGTATTTGAATTATCAATCCTTGGTGCACTAGTCCTTTTCTTTGAGTGTTTATAAGTCCCCTTTCTTTCCAAATTTTTCTAAATGTATGCACGACCCCAAAGGCATATTTTGAGTCGGTGTATGTGGTCCCTTCTTGATCCTTTAATAACAACAATGCACAGAATAATGCATAGAGTTCACAGGCTTGTGCTTACCAGGACAGGCTAAGGGGACCAGATTCTTTTACTTCCAGTTTTTCTCCATGAATTATGGCATACCCAGATTTCCTTCTTCCTTCTACTGTAGCTGGTTCTGTCCTCGCACCGGGCGGACGCTGGCCTCTGGCTAGCTCAGATCTGCACAGCGACAGGATGTTCCCAGTCCATATATGCACTCAAGTTATCTTTACCTGCTGGCTCAGCTTCTCAGCAGCAGCTGGACTAAATAGTGTTGTGACAGCAGCGGCAGTAGAAAAGGATGACTCTCAGCTTAGCAGATTAAAAGATGTTTATTCAGGCCTAACTGCAGTAGCTCCACAGCTAGTCCAAGTGATAGACAGGCTGCCCCAGAGCAAGGGGAGCAGAGGGGATGTTCCAGGTCAGGTGAGGGGTGGGAGGACTGACACAAAACACCTTATTATACAAAAAACACAAAAGGGGATGGACTGTTACAAAACTGGGGATACAGTGAACTGAACCATAACATAAAACTTCTTATAAAAACCTAATAAAACAATTCTCGCACCGCCACAGTTCTGGTAGATTTGATTAATTACAATAGGCAATATGGACCTGTAAAAACCCTGAAGGAGAAATCAGAAAAAAAACAAAAGGTGTTTGGTTTGTTGGGGCCCCTCACAGTGAAATTTCAGAGAAGGGAAAACAGATCTCTAACTGTCACCGTTGGTGGCTGTTGGGTGTTAAAAAGGAGGTCCCCAGAGAGGTGATGCACGGTTTGCCCCTTGAAAAATTACAGAAAATAATAACTAATTGGAACTCTTGAAACCAAACCTATCAGCTCAACCCAGTGTACCCCTCCTTTCTCAAGATCCAGGCAGTGAACCACAACTAACCCTCCCTCAGCCTCTCCCTCAGAATCCAGGCTGTGAGCCAAAGCCAACCCTCTGCCAGCCTTCCCTCCTGAGCCCGGACAGTGAGCTAAGACAGACCCTCTCCCAGCTTCGTCATGCAGGTTGTGAATCAAAACAAACACCACCACAGGGAGACTAAATTCTCCATTTGTTAACAGTGGGCAAAGAAATGGAATATGGACCTGTCACCCTGCTTTTTCTGAAATTTTTTAAAGCCTTCTACTTGTTCATAAGATGGAGTTAGTTTCTTTCGTTTCTGCACAATATTAGGAGCAGTGTTCCACTTTTCTCACTCATGGGAACATAAACCAACCTTTTGTTTTCATTTCCCGTCCTTTGTTTACATATTTCTAGCCTGAAAATAATGTTAATTGACAGCTGGCCTGGCCAGTGGGGTGAAGGGGTAGTAACCCCAGAAGCCAATCCACAACCAGACCCACAAATGTATAAAAAATGAAAGAAATAAACAGGCTCTCTAGTTTTGAGGAGTAACTAACTCTGCACTGCAGATCTCTTGTCTCTGTCTTAT
This sequence comes from Tachycineta bicolor, assembly GCA_025960845.1. NCBI lineage: Eukaryota > Metazoa > Chordata > Aves > Passeriformes > Hirundinidae > Tachycineta > Tachycineta bicolor. Next base: position 10,427 of record JANEHK010001531.1, on the reverse strand, counting down.
CGCTTTGCGTGCAGCTACCACATGGATGTATTTGAGAATGCTCACTAAAAATAAATCAGGAGCTATATTGATCACAGCTATTACGAGTGCCAAACAAGTATTTGTAACCTTTTTTCGTTGACACTGGGGCTCAGATTTCTGCACTAACAAAAAGAGATGCCCTGAAGTGTGGAGTTGTTCCACCAAAGAGACAATGTTGTATTCCCAATGCTCTAGGAACTACAGAATCTATAAATGTGGCCATAGTAAAACTCATGCTTCCTGGAGAGGATGATCAATTGGTTGTCAAAATGGTAATTGGAGATATTCTAAACAACTTATTAGGGATGGATGTCCTTGCTGGAAGGCAATGGGAGGACTCTGAGGGATTTTTGTGGTCTTTTGGCACACCACCCATTAACATTAGACTACTTCAAACAGCACCCACACTAGCTTATAGTAAAGCTACTAATGTGAAACAATACCCCCTACCTTCTGGAGCCAAAGAGGGCATTAAAACAGTTATACAAGACTTGTGAGACCAAGGAGTAATTGTTAATATTCATTCTCCTTTTAACTCTCAAGTGTGGCCTGTTTGAAAACCTAATGGGAAGTGGCAACTAACAGTAGATTTTCACAGGCTCAATGCCAACACAGAGCCTCTCACAGCAGCGGTTCCAAATTTAGCTGAATTAATAACATCAGTTCAGGAAAAGGCTCACTCAATCATGGCAACTATAGATGTCAAAGACATGTTTTTTATGATACCTATAAAGCCAGAAGACATGGACCGTTTTGCCTTCACGTGGGAAGGACAGCAATACACTTTCACTAGACTTCCACAAGGGTACAAACATTTCCCCACTGTGGCTCACCATGCTTTAGCCAAAGAATTAGAGAAAATACCCAAACCTGATAATGTGGATGTTTTCAGTCAGTTCCACCATTTAAACATAATCTGTCATCACTTTGGGAGAGGAGTCTCTCTAGAGTCTTATGGACACATTTGCCACAAGACAAAAACAGTCCTGGGGCTCTCAATGTCACAAATCTGCAGCTCCTGGGAATTTTTGCAGATTGTGCTGTTCCACCCATTAGCAGCCTTTTTCCTGGCTACTCACAGGCCTCTCAGTGTATTTGGGGTACTGTTTAAGAATACTTCTTCTAGTATAAAACAAGGATTCTCTTCATGCTCGAAAACTGTCTTTATCTCAAAAGAAATAGAGACCTCCTTTTACCCCAAGAGCCGAGGGCTTCAAATCACTTTCTCTCTAAAATCATCTTGGTCTCAAAGGCTGACACCTCCTTTTACGCCAGGAGTGAGGGGCTTTAAGATTCCCAGTTAAATCTCAATCATATCAATCCCCAACTTTGACTAGAACTAGCATTCCCCCAAACAACTTTAAGATGTTACAAGAAACAGTCCATTTCTCCATAGTTTACAGCAGAAAAGTTTGGTTAAAAATGTCCACATCCTCAAACCCTCTTCTAATAATCATTATCAGTTATTTCACTCTTGCTCCACTGACTCCATGCGGTGTCTTTCCTACGTCCACTCTGTCTCTTTCTTTTCTCTCTCAGGGAAGGGTCAGGCCTTGGAAGCTCCATGTTGCCAGGACAGGGTTAACTCTGCCCAGGCCTGCAGTGGCCATGTGGTTTCTGCTCCAGGCAGCAGTCTCTCCATTTCAGATCAGCCTGGTTTCCTCCCTCCACTCTTTCTTCTCCGTCTGGAAGACACCGGAGGAGGGGAGCGGGAGGACAGCTCTGCCCACCCCTCGGTGACAATCGGGGCAGCCTCAGCCAAACCGGGCCCATGGTTGTTATCGGGGGAGATCCCTCCCTGCTCTGGGGTCTCCGGGGAGGTTTTTTCAAAGTGGTTGATGTTAAGCTCCAACCTCTCCTCCCCCCAGGGAGCCGATGGAGTCCGGCTGGGCTTTGGGCGAGCTTCCCCTCGAAGGGGGAGGTGGGGTGTGGGGAGCAGTAGGACCCACTCGATGTTACCTGTTCAGCTGATCAGGAGGAAAAGGGCCTGACCTGAACAAACCCAGGATTTATATGGGTACTGCCCAAAGTCACATTCAACATTCTCAGTGGCCAAAGCAAATGCCAATATCTCAAACCGGCTTCTGATAGCTCTTTGTCCTTTCTAAAATTATTTCCAGGGTCCCAACAGGGTAATACTTCACATTCCTCCCTAACTAAAACCAAACTGTGCTAATCCATGACGGTGACCTTTAGGCTTTGCAGGGCTCAGGCACAGTGGCTGTGACAGAGTCAGGGCTGAGGTCACACTCTGTGGGCTGGGGCAGAGCCCATCCAGAAATGACCTGAGATGGGCTCAAATACAATGATGGGACCATGGCCAGACCCTTATGTTCTTCAGTCCCATCTCACATCATTGCCAGGGGCAGAGAAAGGGACAGGTGACTTCTCAGCGTGGGTCAGGGGAAACGTGGGTCACCAGAGCCCTTCCCAAAGTGGCAATGGCCCATTACCAGAAGAATCTCCCTGGAGGGAGGATGAGTCATGGAAGAGATCAACAACACGGCCCCATCTGGTTTTACACAGCTAGCCCATTAAGAGAAATCCCCCTCAGAGATATGAGGGATGGGTCATGGAAGAGATAAACAACCTGCCCCAGCTGGTGTTCACAGATGGTAATAGAATACATTTTTTTGATTAAATCTTGCATTGTAAGACAGGGCTTGAGGCTCCTTGCCCCGGAGACCTCAGGAATTCCACAGGGCTTCTGAGATAACAACAGGACTACAAATAAGAACCAAGACCTGAGAAACTGTTTACAAACCACGCAAAACTTAGAGGACAAACAACATGATGATGGCGCTTCACAAATTAGGTGTCCTGAAGGATGTGTGGACAAGCGGCTCAGCCAATTGAGAGACACCTGTATGTATGGACAGTAGTACTAGAATCCATAACTGGAGTTTAACATAAATAAAACATATATTAAATATATAATTATATATATAACATACATTTTATATTTTTATATATATATATATATATATATATATAAAATATTAAATAAACGGCTTCTGCTAAAATCATATTGATTCTGCTATTCAGTTGCCCAGTGTTTCCCCTGCACTGGAGAGGCTGTGCAGGACTGACAGGATGGGCTTTGGGGCTGTGAGGAGAAGCTGAGGGACCTGGGCTGCTGGACCTCCTGGAGAGGAGGCCCAGGGCTCATCCTGCAACTGCTGCAAGGACGGTTTCAGAGAATCACAGAATCAGCAAGGTTGGAAAAGATCTTGGACATCATCAAGTGGAACATGTGCCCTGACACTGCCTTGTCTCCCTTGAGACTCCTCCAGGATAAACAACTGACAGGCTGGGGACAGAGTGGTTGGACAGCAGCCAGGTAGAAAGGGACCTGGTGGGATTGATGGACAGTAGGCTGGACATGAGCCAGCAGTGTGCCCACATGGCCAAGAAGGCCAATGGCACCTGGCCTGGATTGGGAATGGTGTTGTCACCAGGGCCAGGGCAGTGATTCTTCCCCTGTGCTCGGCATTGGTTGGGCAGCACCTCAAGTGCTGTGTCCAGTTTTGGGCCCCCCAGTTTAGGAAAGACATGGAGGGGCTGGAGTGTGTCCAGAGAAGAATTACAAGGCTGGTGAGAGGTCTGGAACATAAGTCCTGTGAGGAGCTTCTGAGGGAGCTGGGGTTGTTTATCCTGGAGAAGAGGAGGCTCAGGGGAGACAAGGAAGAGTCAGGGCACAGGTTGGACTTGATGATGTCCAAGGTATTCTCCAACCTGGATGATTCTGTGATTCTCTGAAACCATCCTTGTTACAGTTGCAGGATGAGCCCTGGGTGTCCTCTCCAGAAGGTCCAGCAGCCCAGGTCCCTCAGCTTCTCCTCACAGCCCCAAAGCCCATCCTGTCAGTCCTGCAGAGCCTCTGCAGCTCCTCCTCGTTGCCCAGAACAGGGAGCCCCACAGCCAGACACAGCAGCCTAGATGTGCTGCCCTGGCCTGTGGTGCCTCTGGCAAGGGAACAGCAGGAGGCACTGCAGGAGGCTGCAGACAATTCCTGAAGCACTTGTACAATGATCCCGCTCCTAAAGGGATGTTCCCTTGGTGCTGGGAAATGCAGGAAATGAAATGGGATATGGGCCCAGAGGGCAAGGGAGGAAAGGGCAACCAGGGATGGGCTGTTTACAGGGCAGGGAAGAGGGCAATAAGAAAAAAATAAGGACCACGAAGAATAAAGAAAGCCAAGGTGAAGCAGAAGAAATGCGGAGGGCAGTTTGGGGGTGGCTGCTAGGCAGCCCTGGCTCTGAGCAACAACGGCTGCAGTGGCACAGGAAACTCACAGCTCATGGGAACAAACTCTCTGGCTGACCACAGAGGCCACCACAAACCTGAGTGGCTTCCCTGCTGTCCCCTAGCCCTTCCTGGTCCCAGGGGCTGATGGCATTTGTGCTCACTCAGGTTCATCTCCCCACACCAACACCATGGGGGTGCTGACGCCTGCTCTGGGCAGTGCACACAGGGGCTCCTGAGCCAGTGCTGCCGTGTCTGTGCCTGCAAGGATGCGGCCCCTGTGTGAGCTGGGGGAGAGGCCAGGGCTGCAGAGGGGGGATGTTGTTGGCAGGTGCATGAGGACGCTCTGGGACGCTGTCCTGGGGTGTCCAGCGCAGTGGGGATGAATCAGCCCCTGCTCTGCTGCTCCTTCCCTTCTCCCCCAGGGACCTTGCAGAGCCCCAGCCATGCTGTTTGCCCCCAGCCTGCCCACGGCCACGCTGGGGCTGCTCACAGGCCTTTTCTCTGCTGAGCATTGGCCTGGCCGTGTTCTGAAGAGAGCCTGGGCAAGGAGCATCAAGCCCTGTCTTGCAATGCAAGATGTAACCAAAAAAATTGTATTCTATTACCATCTGTTAAAACCAGGAGGGCAGGTTGTTTATCTCTTCCATGACCCGTTCATTCCTCATATCTCTGAGGGGGATCTTCTCTTAATGGGCCAGCTGTTAAAACCAAATAGGGCAGTGTTCTTGATTTCTTCCATGACCCATCCTACCTCCAGGGAGATATCTTCTGTTAATGGGCCATTGAGTCTCACTGCATGACTGATCATCCTGCATGACTACATCATCCCATTGTGAGATGCTCCACCCAGAAGGAGGAGGCAAGCATTCCCACTTGGATATAATCTGAGATTTAAAGCACCAGGAGCAGCGTTGTCTCCAGTCGATTCTCAGGGGAAGACCAGAGCCATCTGCACCACCACTGGACCTTCAGAGGAAACTACACCCTTCTGCAAGATCATTGCTTCAACAAAACCACATCTGTCACTCCAGGAGGAGTGCAGCCACGATTTGATTGGACTGCAAGCAACACCCTGACTACCAGGGTGTCAGGTTGGATTCTGAGTCTTATGTTTTGGGGGTTTTTTGGTGGTGTTTTTTTTTTTTACTACTGCACTTTTAGTTTAATTTTCATACTGAAGAACTGTCATTCCTATTGCCATATTTTTGCTTGACAGCCCATTAATTTCAAAATTATAATTCAAAGAGAGGGGGGTTGTATTTTACATTTCAAGGGAGGCTCCTGCATTTCGTAGCAGATCCCTGTCTTACCAGCCCAAGACAGGGAGCTCAGCTCAGATATCCTGAGTGGTCCCTGGGTTGGGATTTTTTGGTTGGGGATGTTTGGAAAAGTAAGAACTCCAGAGCTGGGTGGAAAATGCCACTTGGGGTGACATTGGGGGGTCCCAGTGGCGGCTGCTGGCAGAGGCAGCCTGGAGGAGCAGAGCCCTGTGTCACCCAGAAACCCAGAGAGGGGGGAGCACTGCAATTTGCAGGACCCTCAACAGCTTGGAGAGGGGCAGGGGGGACTCCTTGGAGCCCCTGCACCCCAAAGCAGAGAATAAGGGGAGAAGGGACCCTGGGACCCCAAAATCCCTAAATAGCATTCCTAAATGGAAAAGGGGGGAGCTTTTCAGATTCTTGGGATTCTCAGCAGCCTGGGGAAGGCACTGAGACCAGAGACGGGGAACACCAGAAAGGAATTTTCAGGGCTGCTCTTGGTGTTTGATAGGCTATTAGGGACTCCAAATGTCTGGTGACTTGTAGAGACGGACTTGAGCAGAGGGATATTCAAACTCAACATACTCATCCCTTGTTTTTGCCCAAACCAGGATTTCCCATTCCCAAACCTTGGCCACATGGAGGAGGAGGCTGTGAGAAAGAGGAAGATGCTCCAGGACAGCCAGGCAGGTGAGGAGGAAGTCACTGCCCCTTTCCCCCTCTCTCCTGCTCCATCTCCCAGCCCAGCATGGCCCCCAGCTGCAGGACAACCCCGCTGCCAATGCCGTCCTGCCAGAGACACACTGGGGGGATCTCCTTCCTCTTCCCTCTGGCATGGGGGCAAATCCCATCCTGTCCTTGTCCTTCCTCCCCCAGACAATGAGCTGAGGATGGAGACCAGGGAGGAGAAATCCCTGCAGCAGAACCTTGTGGAAGAGGCCGTTTTGAGCAGCTCCACGGCACAAGAATCCAATGGGGAGGAAAAGATACAGAGATCTTGTGGGAGGAGGGGTTCCAAACCCATTCCAGGGTGCTCTGAGGAGGAAAGACCCACCCTGTGCCAGGAAAGTGGACAGAGCTTCAGCCAGAGCAACACCCCTGTCCAGCACCTGGTCATTCACACCAGGGAGAGGCCCTACGATTGTTCTGAGTGCAGGAAGAGGTTTCAGACCAGCTCCAATCTCCTCCAGCACCAGCAGATTCACACAGAGGAGAGGCCCTTCCGCTGCCCTGACTGCAGGAAGGGCTTCAAGCACAACTCCACCCTCATCAGGCACCGGCGCATCCACACTGGAGAGAGGCCCTACGAGTGTGGGGAATGTGGGATGAGCTTCAGCCATAGCTGCAGCCTTAGCCACCACCAGAGGATCCACACCAGGGAACGGCCCTACCAGTGTGAGCAGTGCGGGAAGAGCTTCAACCAGCTCTCCAACCTTATCCGCCACCAGAACATCCACGCTGAGGAAAGGCCATACAAGTGTGGGGAATGTGAGAAGGGCTTCAACCAGAGGTCCCAACTGATCATCCACCAAATGATCCACACTGGAGAGAGGCTCTACGAGTGTTCTGAGTGTGGGAAGAGGTTTCAGACTAGCTCCGCTCTTGTTGTACATCAGCAGATTCACACAGAGGAGAGGCCCTTCCGCTGCCCCTGCTGCAGGAAGGGCTTCAAGCGCAACTTCCACCTCATCAGGCACCAGCGCATCCACACTGGGGAGAGGCCCTACGAGTGTCCCCAGTGTGGGAAGAGCTTCTCAGACAGCTCTCACTTGACGAAACACCAACGGAGGCACCAGTAAGGGAAGCTCTGCAAGTGCCCCGACTGTGGGGAAAGCTTCCTGCAGTGCTCCAAATCCATCCCCCATCAGGGGACCCACATTGCAAGGACAGTGGGCTGGTGGTTATTTAGTTTGGTGGTTCATGATATTCTTTTGATTCATCTTCCTCCCTTTTAAACCAGCAAAATTGGGCTGAAAATCAACAAGTTCATCAAAGCCATCTCAATGCTCACTTTTTCCTTGTGTTTCAAGAGAATCTAGGATTCTGAGTGTTACTTGGGAGGATTTCAGGGTATTTGATGTGGTTGTCTCCATTTCTTATCGCTCAAAGAGACAAGTGGGTTTGATCTGTCACATCAAAAACACTCATTGCCACTGAAAACTACTCAATCCCACCCCAGAATTACTCAATTCCTCAACCCCTCAGTGTGGAATGGGGTTGGAAGGAGACTGGGCAAAGTGGGATGCAGATCAGGAGGGGTGAGGTGAGCACTGGGAGGGGCAGGATGGGTGGGATGGGGATCTTGATGTCCAGAAGATGTGAGAGGGGTTTGGGTGGAGATTGGGAAGGTGTGGTGAAGTCTGGAATGAGACAGCCAAAGGTTTGGGATGATGAAGGGAGGGGGAACCCGTTCTTGAGTGAGTTTTTGAGTATTCCATGTTCTTGAAGGGATTTTGGTGCATCCCAGGTTTCTGAGGTGGTTTTGAGATGGTCACTGCCCCAGCCCCAGCCACTGCAGGCTCTGGTCCAGTCCCAAAGTGGCTGCCAAGCCCCTGGCACCTCGAAAACCCCACCTGTGAGAGGGTCCAGAGCAGGTGAGGATGTGACACGGCTGTGACACTGACACGTCCCATGGCCCTGGAGCTCACAGCAGCTGAGATGGTGCTGGATCCAAGGTGCTGACTTGTGCATCTCTCTCTCTCTCTTCTCCTGACTTCCTCTTCTCAAAATCTGGATAACTTGATGTTGCAGGGTTTAGAGTTTTCTGAGTCAGTGGTTTGTGAAGTGCCTTTCCATAATTCCAGGTTTAACAGAGGTTATAAGCTAAGTTAAATACTATTCCTCTGTAATTGGTTTAGTCATAGTTTCTAAGTTTGGATAAATACTGTCAAGTGTTGTTCTTTTGCTAAATTGTGAAGTGGAAGGTGGAAGTTAAGGTTAAGGTATAAGTCAAGTCCTGTTAAGATGGAGCTCTGTGATGCATTTAGGCCGTGTTCGTTTTATCCTTGCCCTCACTGTCCTCTTGTCACACACACAGGGACAGTCCTCAGTTAATTTCTGGTTTGATTGCCTGGATTTTGTTTGGTTCTGTTGTTGCTTTTCTTCCTTGCTGTGCCTTGATGTGTCCAGTCATGGACAGAGTGACTCTTGCAAGGAACTTTGTCATGCCTTACCACCTGTGCTCCTAATTGGTAATTTTTGTCAAATATGCTAATCTGCTGCATTTATAGAACTGTATTCACCCTTTGAGGGGCTGGGCATTTTGTGGACATTTTCCATATCTGCCCCTTGGAGGCCTCCAATAAAGATCAGCCTTTCTATTACCTCCTCTATAATATTATCTCCAAGGCTGTTACTTTATTTCTGGGTTCCTGAAGGCATCAACACAGCCGGGCCTCATGGCACCAGGAGAGCTCTGTGACACAAGGACACCTTGGGGAACCAAGTGTCCACTGCAAACACAGCGGGGCCTCATGGAAGCCAGGTGCCACTTGGAGAGTGCCAGGGCACGTGGAGCTCAGTGTCCACTGTGACACAGCACAGCCCCACGGAACCCAGCAGAGCATTGTGACAACAGGGAATCTCATGGATGCAAGGCTCTACTTGGGAAAAGTGGGGCCTCCTAGGACACAAAGCCTTTTCCACGTGCCTCCCTCGCCTGGCTGTGGTGTCCTTGTTTGTCAGCAGTGGTTTATTTGCCCCCCCGAAGCCCCCCTCCATCTCCTCCCCATCCCTGGATCTGTCCCTGTCAGTTCTGTACTCACTGGTGCCTCCAGCCCTGAACCCCCTCATCTACAGCCTGAGGAATAAGGAACTCATGGAGTCCAGGAGGAAACTGCTGGCTGGATTTCAGAAGCAACAACCTGCCTCTTTTCTTCTGCAGAACCTCCTGAATATAACTTATTTCAGTCTCAGACTTTGTGTCCTTTTTTTCCATTTTTGCATTTTTTAAATACATTCCTACTGTTATGTTTTCCACAAATGAATATCACTACTCACAGTATTTCTACATGAGTATCTGCCATTATTCAGTATCTCAATGACTTTCAAAAGCTTTGCTCCAAATGCATTTGAATAAAATAATGATCTTTTGCAGATGTGAAAGAAAGAGGCTCCCAGCAGAGCCAGCACAGACAGGGACAATGGCCCTGGCTCTTTCCACTTCTGCTCTTCCCAGCTCCACACTCCCCTTCCCAGCCCTTCTGTGGGTGCAAGGCCGGAGTGCTCGGGCAGTTTGGTCACTCTCCTGCTGCATGTCTGTGCTGTGACCATCCTCCTCAGCAAGGGCCTCAAAAAGCAAAGGCCACATGTGTAAGCACAGAAATAACAACTGAGATCAATTCTCTACTTCCCATCAGCAGACAATGTCCAGGCAGCTCCTGGCAGGAGAGGATGGAGTACATGTACTTTGTGCTTGGTGTGAGAAATGTCTCAATAATAAAAGACATCCACAGCCCTCACGGCCACCCCCATCGCCCTTCTTTCCGCTCAGTTTATTGCTGACCATGACATCACAAGGAATGGGAGCTCCCTTGGGTCAGTCCAGCCCAGCTGTCCCCTCCTGTGCCCTCAGGAACACTTTCCCAGCCCCAGCCCATTGGATGGGGGGTGTCAGACATGCCCTGGGCAGAGGTCAGGGCAGGGCTGGCCATGTCAGGGCAGAGCCAGGGGGGCAACGAGATGGGAGTGTGCAGCAGCTATGGGACAGGGCAGGACAAGCTGTGCTGGACATGGCCAAGGGCCCTGGCAAGGCTGGCAGTGCCCAGGAGAAGCCAAGTCCTGGTGTCCTGGGGCACAGCAGCCTCTGTGCCACCAAGGGCTGTGAGGAGACACCTTGTCCTGAGGCCCTGGGGCCTCCTGGCACAGCCCCAGCAAGGCTGGGCACTGTCAGCCCCTTGT
>JANEHK010001530.1:0-12442 GCA_025960845.1 Tachycineta bicolor | reverse complement strand
ATTGGTGTATGTTTGGCAAGTGTTGGTCCTTTTCAGTGCCCCTCATTTCATCTCATTCCATTTGGTTGTAATCACTCCGGATCCAAATTTTCTTGGTTATTTTCATTCACATTGTTTCTCCTCATATCTCCTTTCCTCATCATTTGTTACACTTTGTTCCCTGTTTTCAAGTTGTCATTCCCTTTCCCAAAAGGAACACTTTACTTTCCGGAAAGGGAATGCAATCTTGCAATGTCAATGAAGATTAATGTGGATAGATTCCATCCCTTTTCCATCACTTTTTCTCACACCATCAACTTTTTTTCTTTTCACATGCTTCCAAGGTTTTCTCTTTTTCATTTTAAGTTTTCATGGTTTAGGTTTTTTCCTCTCCATAATTTATTTCCATTTCTTGACTAATTTCAGAATTTGAGTTGGAGTACATTTGGCACGTGTTGGCCCTTTTCAGTAACCTTCATTTCATCTTTGTCTCTTTGGTCTCAATCACTCTGGTTCCAAATATTCTCAGTTGTTTCCATTCACACTGTTTCTCACAGTATCTCCTTTCCTGAGTGTTTGTTAGACTTTGTTCCCTCTTTTCAAGGTTTCAAGGAAGATTAATTGGGCAAGCTTCAATTCCTTTCCCTGCACTTCTTGTCATCCCATTCACTTTTTGCTTTTCACATGCTTTAAACATTTTTCGCTTTTTCATTTTAAACTTATATTTCCTCAATTTCATTTTCTCTCCTTCCTTTATTTCCACTTCTTGCCTGATTGCAGCATTTGAATTGGAGTTCTTTTGGCAAGTTTTGGTCCTTTTCATTGTGCCTCATTTCATCTCCGTCCATTTGGTCTCAATCACTCTGTCCTGGTTTAGGGACAAATTTGGGAGAAAACCCCTGAGTAGGATCCCTCTGGGAAGCCAACCCAAATGGCCCCTCCTCCAACCGGTCCGGTAAAAAAACTTCTTTGGAGAAAAGTGGAAAAAACTATTTTACTTAACAAACAAAGTGCATACAAGTACAACGAATGAATAATATGAAACAATAAAACCTCTTGTTCTGGAGTGAGATGGTAAATTGAGAAAGCTCTTGCCGTGGGTGGAGCTGGGCTCTCTCTCAGTCTCTCGTCAGTCTCAGTCCCTCTGGCGCTGCTGGAAAATGCCAAGGTCCAGGCCCTGGTGGGCCACAGGTGCAGCCCCCTGTGATCCCCTGGGTTTTCTGTCTAGAGCAGGTTTAAACAGTTCCAAGAAAAAAACAAAAAAAAAAACCAAAAAAAAAAACAAAAAACAAACAAACAAACAAAAAACCCCCAAAAAAACCAGTGCAGGGAACTTCTCTGCCCTAGCTAGCTGAAACTAACTAAAAGCAAAAATATCTCTGTCCTGCAGTCTCTCCAATGCTCCTCCAAACACCCCGTCCGGAGAAGAATGTGTAGGAGTCAGGCAGTTTTCTCAAAATAAACCCTGTGCTTCTCCTTGCTCTTAGAGCCAGTCTTAAAGGCACAGAACTCAATATACAGCACAAATAGAGCTGATGACTGGGGATACAAGCATCATAAAGTTACCCTAGGACATTCTACGCCTTATCCCCATATCATCAATTTACCAAAACTAATATATACTCTAGCTCTACACACACATATCTCTATATAAAAACAATATGCGATATACAGCTACATACAGTGGCAGTACCATTCAGCACATAGTGATAGTTACACACAGTTCTCACCCAACAATCAGATCTCCCTGGGGTACACATCGTGTGGTTCCTCTTTCTGCTTTACCCACCATGTGCAACCTGGCCCCTGAGCAAAGACAATCCCACGGATGGGATCTTCTGTACTTGAAGCAGAATTGAACCAAACTGTCTTCCCTAACAAACCTCTTACATGTACTACTGGGACTTTCTCTCCATCTACGGTATGTAGGGGCTCAGATTGGGCAGGGCCTGCTCTGTTGGTGGAACCTCGGGTGTTATCTAACCAGATGGCCTTTGCTAGATGCTGCTCAGAGTTTTTGAATGATCCCCCACCCAGTGCTTTCAGGGTGGTTTTTAGCAGTCCATTGTATCTTTCTACCTTCCCTGAAGCTGGTGCATGATAGGGGATATGGTACACCCACTCAATGCCATGTTCCCTAGCCCAGTTGTTTGATTAGGCTGTTCTTGAAATGAGTTCTATTGTCTGACTCAATCCTCTCAGGGGTACCATGCCTCCAAAGAACTTGCTTTTCAAGGCCCAGGATGGTGTTCCGGGCAGTAGCATGGGGCACAGGGTAGGTCTCCAGCCATCCATTGGTGGCTTCCACCATGGTCAGCACATAGCGCTTGCCTTGGCGGGTTTGGGGAAGGGTGATGTAGTCAATCTGCCAGGCTTCCCCATACTTATACTTGGACCATCGCCCACCATACCATAGGGGCTTTACCCACTTGGTCTGCTTGATGGCAGCACACATCTCACAGTCATGGATAACCTGAGAAATACTGTCCATGGTTAGATCCACCCCTCGGTCTCGGGCCCACTTATAGGTGGCATCTCTGCCCTGGTGACCTGAGACATCATGGGCCCATCGAGCTAGGAACAACTCTCCCTTGTGTTGCCAATCTAAGTTTATCTTTGACACCTCTATCTTTGCAGCTTTATCTACCTGCTCATTGTTTTGGTGCTCTTCATTAGCCCGACTCTTGGGGACATGGGCATCTACATGACGGACTTTGATAGCTTCTCTACCTGAGTGGCAGTGTGTTTCCACTCATCTGCAGCCCAGATTGGTTTTCCCCTGTGCTGCCAATTGGCCTTTTTCCACTTCTCCAGCCATCCCCACAGAGCATTGGCTACCATCCACGAATCAGTGTAGAGGTAGAGCTTTGGCCACTTCTCTCTTTCAGCAATGTCCAGGGCCAGTTGAACAGCTTTGAGTTCAGCAACTTAGCTTGACCCACCTTCTCCTTCAGTGGCTTGTGCAACCTGTCATGTGGGGCTCCATACGGCTGCTTTCCACTTCCGGTTCATCCCTACGATGCGGCAGGAACCGTCAGTGAAAAGAGCGTAACATGCTTCTTCTGCTGGCAGTTGGTTGTATGGTGGAGCTTCTTCAGCACGTGTCACTTGTTCCTGCTCCTCTTCATCCACGAGACCAAAGTTTTCACCTTCTGGCCAGTTTGTAATTATTTCCAGAATCCCAGGGCGATTTGGATTTCCAATGCGGGTGCACTGAGTGATGAGGGCAATCCATTTGCTCCATGTGGCATTGGTGGCATGGTGGGTAGAGGGAACTTCTGCTTTGAACATCCATCCCAGCACTGGTAGTCGAGGTGCCAGCAGGAGTTGTGTTTCAGTGCCTACTACTTCTGAGGCGCCTTGAACTCCTTCATAGGTGGCCAAGATTTCCTTCTCTGTTGGAGTGGAGTTGGCTTGGGACCCTCTGTATCTTCGGCTCCAGAATCCCAGTGGTCAGCCCCGAGTCTCCCCAGGCACCTTCTGCCAAAGGCTCCAGGACAGGCCATTGTTCCTGGCTGCTGAGTAGAGCACGTTCTTCACATCTGGTCCTGTCCTGACTGGGCCAAGAGCCACTGCATGAATGATCTCCTGCTTGATCTGGGCAAAGGCTTGTTGCTGTTCAGGGCCCCAGTGGAAATTGTTCTTCTTGCAGGTGACCAGGTAGAGAGGGCTCACAATCTGGCTGTACTCAGGGATATGCATTCTCCAAAAACCTATGGCGCCTAGGAAAGCTTGTGTTTCCTTCTTGCTGGTCGGTGGAGACATTGCTGTGATCTTGTTGATGACTTCAGTGGGAATCTGATGCCTTCCATCGTGCCACTTTATTCCTAGAAACTGGATCTCTCAGGCAGGGCCCTTGACCTTGCTCTGCTTGATGGCAAAGCCAGCCTTCAGGAGAATCTGGATGATCTTCTCGCCTTTCTCGAACACTTCCATTGCTGTGTTTCCCCACACAATGATGTCATCAATGTACTGTAGATGTTTCCGAGCCTCACCCTTTTCCAGTACAGCCTGGATCAGTCCATGGCAGATGGTGGGGCTGTGTTTCCACCCCTGGGGCAGTCGGTTCCAGGTGTACTGCACGCCCCTCCAGGTGAAAGCAAACTGAGGCCTGCATTCTGCAGCCAGAGGAATAGAGAAAAATGCGTTAGCAATGTCAGTTTTGGCGTACCATTTTGCTGCCTTGGACTCCAGCTCGTACTGGAGTTCCAGCATGTCCGGCACAGCAGCGCTCAATGGTGGAGTCACTTCGTTCAAGGCACGGTAGTCCACAGTCAATCTCCATTCTTCGTCAGACTTGCACACAGGCCAGATGGGGCTGTTGAAGGGTGAGTGGGTTTTGCTGACCACCCCTTGGGTCTCCAGCTCACGGGTCATCTTGTGGATGGGGATCACAGCATCTCGAGTTGCTCTGTACTGTCAGCGATGCACTGTTGAAGTGGCAATTGGCACTTGTTGCTCTTCCACCTTCAGAAGACCTACAGCAAATTGGTTCTCTGATAGTCCAGGCAAGGTATTCAGCTGCTTAACATCCCCTGTCTCTGCAGCTGCTATCCTGAATGCCCACCTGAATCCTTTCGGGTCTTTGAAATACCGATTTCGGAGGAAGTCTATGCCCAAAATGCATGGAGCCTCTGGGCCAGTCACAATAGGGTGTCTCTTCCACACATTTCCAGTCAGGCTCACCTCAGCTTCCACCAAAGTAAAATCTTGTGAACCCCCTGTCACCCCAGCAATGGAAACAGATTCTTCCCCCACAAGTCTTGATGGGAGTAATGTGCACTGTGCACTAGTGTCAACTAAGGCCTCATATTTTTGTGGTTCTGATGTGCCAGGCCAACGAATCCACACAGTCCTAAAAACATGGTTTTCCCTAGCCCCTACCTGGCTAGAGGCAGGGCCCCTCTAAGCCTGATTATCCTTATTTCCTCGGGTAACCGGAGCTGCTTCCTTTTTGCTAGAACTTCCTCTCACAGTCTTGCCATCTAACAATTCATGCACCCGTTGTGTCATAGTATCAGTACATTCTCCATCCCATCTTTTCATGTTTTCTCCACAATCACGCAGGAGGGATCACAGCTTAGCTCGTGGAATGCCTTTTCCCTCTCTATCTAGGGAACGTTTGCGTGTGGTGCCAGAGCCCCTAACTTGTACTGCAGAGATCTGGAGAATGTTCTCCTTGATTTCTTTGAGATTCTCCTCCACCTTGTCTGCTAATCCCTGCATCTGTGTTTCCAAAGCTGTGATTCTTGCATGTGTTGGACCATGCACAGCATCTGCATATGTTCGGAGCTTCTTCGCCATATCAAGCACAGTCTCCTCTGTCTCATCCCGCTTCATTATTGCTAAAGCAGAGGAGTATTCCTGTGGCCCAAGTCGTACAAGTTTTCGCCACATTACAGGTGTACATGGTACCAAGTCGGGGTTCCTAGTGTTTAGGTCATCTGAGAAGACAATCTCTGCCACAGCCATTTCTCTCAAGCGCTGAATTCCTTGTTCAATGGTTTTCCACTGAGTTTGCTGCATATAGAGATCGTCGGCACACAGATATCTTTGTGCCACGCTTCTCAGGACCCGTTCCCAGAGACTGCAAGGACTAGCCTCCCTCATCATTTCTTGGTCAATAACTGGATCATGTGATAGGGATCCTAGATGTCTCGCTTCAGTGCTATCCAGTATTGTAGCCTCGCCTGCAGCATCCCAAAGACGGACTAAATAACTAATTATAGATTCATCAGATCGTCGAGTATAATCCTTTCTTAGGCCACGAAGGTCCTTCAGGGAAAGGGCCTCAATAGTATCTCCTGATCTTGTAGCAGTTGGTCGGGCTCTTGAGGTTGTAGCAGTTGGTTGGGCTCCTGATGTTGTAGCAGCTGGTTGGGCTCCTGATGTTGTAGCAGCTGGTTGGGCTTCTGATCGTGTGCTAGTTGGTTGGACTCCCGATCCTGTACCAGTTGGTTGGGCTTTTGATTTTGTATCAGTTGGTTCAGCTTCTGACTGTGTATCATCAGTTGCTTCAGCTTCTGATTGTGTGTCAGTTGGTTTGACTTCTGACTGGGTGTCAGGAGGCACTGAGGATCCTTCACCTGAATCATCGTCTACTGGTCGATCGGTTTTGTCCGTGTGCTTCTTTCCCTTCTTTACTGCAGCAACTGCCGGTGTCTTAGCCTCACTGTCTGGTTTAGCTGCATCCTGAATAGCTGTGGGGTTGGCTGCAGCCTGAGTGATTGATTTATCTCCCTGCTCCCTTGCCTCTATCTGCTGCCCTACAGGGTTTAGCAGTGTGTGACTTATTTTAGACAAGCTATAAGCCATATAGAGGAAAGTCACGAGGTGAAAGACTAGGGAGGTAGGGTCTTTAACATTCAAAAGACTCTGAACATTCTCCAAAAGTGATGTAACTGACTCAAAAGAGAAGAAGGAAAAAAGAGGCTGAAGAGCCTCATTCCATACTCCTCCTTTAACAAACTGGGTGCAATTATTGATAAATCCCCAAAGCATGTTACCGGAACTAGGACGCAGGGTAGGACGAAAAAAGCATAAACTGAACATACCCAGAACAAACTGCAGTATCTTTATAAGCTTCTTGTAAACTATAATCACCGAACCCAGCAAGATAGCTATTTTAATTTGTGCATCTTTAGTGTAAAAGCTGTATGTTAAGGACAATATTGGAGCTATTTCTGGGTAGGAAAACAAACCTAGAGACCAGAAAGGTATTAAGACCTCAAAAAAGCCTAGGGAACAGAAATGCAGAAAAGACTCTATTCTAAGAGATGTTAGGACTTCAAGAAGCAACATGGCCACTGTCTGTTTAATCCCTACCCAACGGACAACAAAAAATGCAGTTAATAATAATCAGTACAAGTTTTTTCCACTCTCTCATGCCCCATGTTGGGCGCCAATTAAGGGTATGTCCTGGTTTGGAGACAAATTTGGGGGAAAGCCCAAATATAGGATCCCTCTGGGAGGCAAACCCAAGTGGCCCCTCCCTCCAACCAGTCCGGAAAAAACCTTTGTGGAGAAAAGTGGAAAAAACTATTTTACTAAACAAATAAAGTGCATGCAAGTATAAAGAATGAATAATATGAAACAATAAAACCTCTCGTTCTGGAGTGAGATGGCAAATTGAGAAAGTCCTTGCCGTGGGTGGAGCTCGGCTCTCTCTCAGTCTCTCCTCAGTCCCAGTCCCTCTGGCGCTGCTGGAAAATGCCGAGGTCCAGGCCCCAGTGGGCCGCAGGTGCAGCCCCCGGTGCTCCCCTGGGTTTTCAGTCCAGAGCAGGTTTAAACAGTTCCAAGAAAAAGGAAAGAAAAAAAAAACAGTCCAGGGAACTTCTCTGCCCTAGCTAGCTGAAACTAACTAAAAGTAAAAAGATCTCTGTCCTGCAGTGTCTCCAAGCCTCCGCCGAACACACACCGTCCGGAGAAGAATGTGGAGGAGTCAGGCAGTTTTCTCAAAACAAACTCCGCGCTTCTCCTTGCTCTTAGAACCAGTCTTAAAGGCACAGGACTCAATATACAGCAGAAACAGAACAGACGATTGGGGATACAAGCATCATAAAGTTACCCTAGGACAATAGCATAGGGGTAGAGCAATGGATGATGTCTAGCCCAGCTGTGCCAAAGCTTTTGAGACTGTCTCCTACAACATCCTTCAATACAAACTGCCCAAATGCCCGAGGAGGAAGACTGAAAAATGGGTGGGAGCGTGGGTCCAGAGGATTGTCATCAGTGGCACAAAGTAGAGCTGGAGGAGAGTCATTGGTGCTCTGAGCCCCAGGGGCTGAGACCAGGGCAGATGCTCTTTAATGTCTTCATTAATGGCTGGGCTGGAGGAGCAGTTTACCCTCAGCAAGTCTGCAGACAACACAAAACTAGCAGGAGCAGCTGAGACACCAACTGCTTGTGCCATTCAGAGGGACCTTGGCAGGCTAAAGAATTGGCCTGAGGGAAACTGGATGAAGGTCAACAAAGGGAAGGGGAGAAGTCTTGTGCCTGGGGAGGAATAAGCCCATGCATCAATGGCTGCTGGAGGCTGAGTGCCTGGGAAGCAGCTTTTTTGTTACCTCGCCTCGGTGGGTTGGGGTTGGGCTGCAAAGCAAAGGCAGGATGAGTGTGGCAGGCAGAGAAAGCGAGGCTTGGCCCCTGGCCCTGCCGTGCCGTGCCGTGCCGGGCCAGCCCCAGGAGCCGCCGCGCCCTTCCTGTGCCCGCAGCCCCTGAGACATAACTTTAAAGAGTTAAGATTTTAGCTAAGGGTTAGAAGAAATTTATATTGATCAAGATGTAAATTAGATTAGGAAATGGTAGGTTAATGATTACTAGATGCTCAAGCTAGAGCTAACTGTTATATTATGAGCTTGTTTATAGAAAAAGTGGAGTAAGTGAACCGTCATAAGAACAGATTGAAACCAGTAAGAACAATGGCCAGCACCTGGACTTGGTATCAATCAATCACAAAGCAGGGGACCTTGGACAGTGCCAGAGGGTCACAGAGACCTGATGAAGACTCTCCTGACTTCATCCTTTGAGACCACTGACCCGATTCGAGACCACCAACCCAATTCAAGAGAAGGATTGCACACGCGTGAAGGACCGATAGCCTCATTTTAATAGAGAGCGGGGATGGGAGGTGCTGGGGTTATGCATATGTATTGTATGTAAGATCTTGGAAAATAAATAGAGAGCACAGAGCCTTGTTCGGGGTGGCCACGCCTTTCGGAGATGACTCCCATGCCGCCCGCCGGTGAATAAACATACCACTTTCTAATTTTAACTAGTTAGAGGGTCTTTGTCTGTGACTATATTGGTTTTTAATGACTCAGGATTCCCAGTGTCAGGAGTGGCTCTTCAGTCCTTGGCTATGAAAGGGTTAAAATCACTGTGCCTGGGCATACTTAAGAATAAAATACACTTAGAAGCTAGCAAATCTTAACCATAAGCTTAGGACACAAGATGAAGCTTGTCATGAAATAGGGAAGAAAACTTGCAGAAATTAAGGACAGAGCTTGCTAAAGCCAGTGAAGAAGTCACTGAAATGGCAAACAAGAGACTGTGCATGTCTAGAGGAGAAAGGTGAAAAGGGCACGGTGATGAAGACGTCCAACCTTTGTCAGGGGACCACCAAGGAGGATGCGGAGCCTTCCTCAGTGCCACCACCAGGGTGCTGTGCCTGCGCCTCACCTACGCGAGTGATAGTAATGAGTTCTAAGATACAGTTTACATAACTGTTACCCTGGTTTTCCTGAGTTTTTTTTATTTAGCCTTTTGAATTTCATAATGGAGTCAGATCTTTAAGTTACTGTACAATATTAGAGCAGTTTTCTACCTTTCCCACAGATGTAGCATAAACAAATCCTTTGTTTTTCATTCTCTGTCCTTTATTTGCATATTTCTAACCTGAAAACAACTGTAACTGACAACTGGTCTGGCCACTGAGGCTGAGGGGTGGAAACCCCAAAAAAGCCAATCTTCTGCTAGACCCAGAAATGTATAAAAAGTAAAGAATAAACAAAGGGGCCTCTCTTCCTCCTCTCTTCGCTCTCTCAGCAGTGAGCTGGGATTGGAAGGACCTCTGCTTTGCGAAAATATCTTGTTTGTGTGTGACTGCTTTGTGTGTCTCGGTGACACATAACACCACCTTTTCTAAGGAAAACTACAACTATGCATAAAGTGTAACCATATATTGTCATCTGCTGTGTGCCTGTGTGCATTGTTGGGGGGAGATATCCCTGCACACCCGGCACGCTGAATAAAGAAAATCCCTGCTTCTTGGACTTTGTCCCAGAGGTGTCTCTTGGCCCAGTTTGGGACGATTCACTTCCATGGGGTTCTGTCAAGTCCCAGTGGAACCTTGGTGCCATATTGTTCCACAGCCTCACAAAGCTCTCCTGGCTTCCATGGGGTCCCTCTGTGCCTCACTGCAGCCTTGGTTCCATCAGGGTCTCTTGGCTTCCATGGTGCACAAGCCTTTGTCACATCTGAGCCTTGCTTCCAGGAGTTCCATTGACTGACAGTGGCCGTCTGCATTCCATGAGGCCCAGCTGGATCACAGCAGAGCTTTGCTTTCATCAGGCTCCGATACCTGTTCTGCCAACTGACGGGGGGCGATTTAAAGAACACAGAAACCCATGGAAAGAATGGTCTTATTCTACTGTGAGTATTAAGGGAACACAAAGTAAAATGATACATTATACATAATAAAGTTATGTACTTGGCTTTAGCAAAAAGCCAGAAGAAGCAAGGTAATGCACCTAATCATAACAGGAGAGAAAGGATAGGGATTGAGAAAGATCCATCACCAATTGCCTCAATACTCCACCATCATCCAGAGTCTGCAGTCGCTGGGAAGCCCCGTTTCACAGCAAGGAGTTGGAGAACCCTTCCAAGCAATTGGGAAAATCCTAGATGGTGAATCCACCTGCAGATGAGGTCTCTGAAATTGCTCTGAAAGTGGGTCCAGCTTTTATAGGCCCAAATCAGTAAGTCAAAATGACTTGATTATATTTTTAGCACATAAACTCCTGGATTTCATGGCACTTTTCCTGACCAAGAGGAGCTAGGGCTTGGCCAGATCCCAGTTCTCAGGTTGGAGCATTCCCCCTAAAATATCCTACAAGCCTCTACTCATGTCAGTTGGGCAGTTTCTTAAAATTATGCATTTCTTGCAGATTACTACATGAGATTATGTGAAAGTTTCTGAAGCAGCCGGTTTGATGTTAAACAGCTGGCATAAGCACCTCAGTCATCTATTTTTAGCTAAATAAAACTGAGGGTGTTAGTCACATAATGCCCAGGGCTCGTCTTGTAATTCAGCTCTGGCTGAGGCCACTCAGGCCACTCAGGCCTAAGCACATCAGAAGCTGAAGTGACCACGACTGGGAATGGCAAAAACACCCACTGGGACTGGCCCAGAGGCCCCGGGACTCCCTGGCATGGATCACCTCAGGAGACAGTATTTCAGGGAGCCCAGAGGACTTTTGGGAGAGCTGCTGTGGAGACAGAGGGAATTGCACAGCTGAATCCCTTGCCTGGGCTCCCAGAGGACCCTTCTGCTGTGGGGCTGCTGAGGCTGGAGGAACAGCAGGTACCCATGGCCACCCCAAAACAGGGCCCCAGTGGCAACAGGGCACCGACCGGGACTGCGGGACCCCATCCCTGGGATGAGTCAGGAACTGGAGAGCTGGGAGTGCTCAGCCAGAGCCACTGAGCCTCCAACAGCCCCACATGGGCAGAGCGTGAGCCCAGTGGGGAGTGGCCACTGACAGGACTGTGGGGGCCTGAACCACGTCCCAGCCCCACTGAGAGCGGCTGTGCCGGACACCCTGGAACTCCAGGACCAGCTGGAGTCCGAGGCAGCCAAGTGGTGCCACCATCAACATTCCTTTCTTCCCCCTCAGAAAGGACACTGGGAAGCTGGGGAAGTCAGAATGAAAGGAGTAGGCATGGTGGAAGCTGTGGAAGCTGTGGAACAGCACTAACATGAGGAATCAAAACCCTTCTGAGAAAGGAGGGCATAAATCCCTGGTATGCAGCATCCTGCCTGAGAAACCCATTCCCAGAATTACCAACATAAAACCATCCTCCAATTCTCGGTATTGTGCTGCTCTTGACCCACTGAGACCTTCCCACCAGACTGAATCTCTGAAGTGGAATTGATGGAGGAAGCCTGAACCCTGAGCCATGCCAGAGTCAGTGCCCAGGAGCATCCCCTGGCACTGTTTAACACCACCTCTGCAGGAACTGGGGATGCAAACAGGACAAACTTGAGCATCTCCCACCATCAGATACCTCAGAGGTTGCACAGCAACACTGTGACTCTCTCAAACTGGATTTAGGAATGGCACCCCTAATGCAGCCATTAGATCCAGATCTCCCCAGATCCCTTTGGCACTCCTGCTTTTGGTGTCTCTCTGCCTCCTCTCCCTGCCCGAAGGAGGCTCCTCTCTCCCCTCTCCCTGCCCTGACAAGACAGTCACACAAATAAAGACGTGGGATTGTCAGGTGCTGAGGGGTTGTAGGAGGAGCCTTCTCCAGGTCTGGTCTGTTTCCAAAACCCACACTTGCTCCTGCAGCAAGGAACCTCCTTGTTCACCCTCTCCAAGGGTGTCAAGCTCAGCAAGGGATTCCTGACACTCTGTCCAACTGGGAGAGCTCCCATGCCTGCAGATAAGGGGACAAAACCAAAGAGAGGAATGCTGGGGGGATTGACATGGTCACATGGGGACACCTGTGTTTATTTCCCAGTGACAAACAAAAATGTGGAATGGTGCCAGAGCTTGTTTTGATCTACATCAAACTTTGACAAACGTCCCTCCTCCTGACAGTGACTCCTCTGCAGCTGCTCTGGGAGATCTCCTGGGCCGAGTCCAGCAAGAGGAGATTTCACTGGTGTTGAGATGCTTGAGGAGGCCCATTTCGATGCCCTGCTGAAGTCCAAGGACATTGTGTTTTCCCAGGGAGCAAC